>JAOEHY010020034.1:0-38406 GCA_025447955.1 Psilopsiagon aurifrons
ATCCCTGGTGGTGTTCAAGGCCGGGTTGGACATAGCCTTGGGTGGCATGGTTTAGTGTGAGGTGTCCCTGCCCATGGTGGGGGGGTTGGAACTAGATGATCTTAAGGTCCTTTCCAACCCTAACTATTCTATGATTCTATATTTAGAAACCCATGTATCTTTGACTAGTTCTGTGGGCAAACGCCAAGAACCGTTTAATAGATCAAGTCTGCGTAATGTTCTGATGTTCCCTGGCAAGATCAACCCATCAAAACCATGTTCTTTAACTTGTGACTACGGACAGAAGTTTCATTTTGGCAGATACAGTCAGGAAAGAATGGACTGTGATGTATTTTGTGATTGCCACTGTTACCTGCATGTTGAATTCCTATCAGTTTGCAATAATGACTGAGAGGTATTTATTCTTCTTCCTCACTATTCCTATATGTATTTTCAACCCATCTCTTTTCTCTGGACTTATTACATGATGTATTATAAACGTAATTCCCATTAAATACAGGAAAGTTCTCAAATGGAATTCTAAAAAATATGGTAGAAAGACCAAAAAGGAAAGCATTCAGAGAAGGGGCCATAATGGATGAAGATATATATGCACCATATTTTGATGCTGATACTTAAAATCATATATTTTATGGCTTATTAATTTACATGTTTCATTTCTTCACCTGAGAGTGTAAGAAAATATTTTTGCTCTCTGTCAAAAGGTAGATATCTCTAACTTAAGGCATAAATTCTTGCCTCTATTTCAAAAATTACATTGGTTTATCAAAATTGATTTCACATTTATCTGGCTACATGCTCTTAAGTTAGTTTAAACCTTCTCTAAAGCAGTCATCTCTTATTGGTAAATTACTGAATGCATCTCAGCCTATTTATGGGAGTGTTAAACCAGTCTGAATGGAGAGTGCACTACTTTTAACTAGATTAATTTAAGATTGACCTACTTACACAAGTGCAGCTGTTTAAAACAGAAAAAATAGCTCTTGGGGAAAAGAAGGATTTCTTGGGAACTTAGATTTCAAGCAAATTAGACATAATGATTAATGTACCAGTTACTGCCAAAAATTTGACCATAGAACTGTGTCTTTCAGTGGCAGAAAATATTTGGCAAAATATTTGGCTAAGTTTAGGATAAACACAGTGGATCAATAATGATAGTTTGATACTCTTCTCTTTGTATTCATGTCTGCAAGAAAAAGGAAAGTCAAAGTAAAATGCATGATTTTTTTTTTTACCTCTTTAGCAAATTTAGCAAGGCGGCTACTGTGCCATTCTGAAATTCTGCAGGAATCAGTTCTTCTGTCAAAAACATAGAATGAATAGTAGGAAATGGAACTCCATTACAGAGTTTTTTAGTGTTCAGTTACATTTAAACGTAAGGAGAATATTACTGTGGAGTGCTCATATTCTTGTGGAACATTTGTACGTTGCATATACATGAAGCTGTGTTTTCAAGAAAACAAAATCAAAACTTAAATAATTTAATAATATTTTTGTTAACTCTCCAGCATTCAGAAAAATATTCAAGTTCTGCTGGCAATAAAAAGAAAAAAACCCAAACCCATCACTCTGTACAATGCTGTCTGTGTAGTTCCAAGTAAAAGCTTCTTGAGCCTGATGCAAATACAGTAATCTAGTGTAATGTTCTTGGACTCTAGTTAGGGCATAGATTCTGCTGTGGGCACTGTGTTGGCAGCCAAGAAAAATTTATGAAAATCCTGATCTCCGAACTGCATAGATCAACTTGTAGTAAATTTCTTTTGGCTGACAGTGTGGTTGATGCAGTGCAGGAGATACATTCTGCTGGAAATATGAACCAGTGGTGTTGTGAAAATTAAGTCTCTTAAAGGAGCTCTGTGTCTCAAACCATGCTCAGGTCATTTACTATGGTTAGGTATAAAGAAGTCCAAGCACTGCCGATTAAAGGAAGATCTGTTTTACAGTATTACCATGACTTTAATTTCATAAAGCATAATGTTCTTAGTTAATTGATTATAATTATATATGATTACATTTATAATTATAATTTATTATGGTATTATTAACCATGCCGAGTGCAAGGTCGTACACCTGGGTCAGGGCAATCCCAGGCACAGCTACAGGTTGGGCAGAGAAGAGATTCAGAGCAGCTGTGTGGAGAAGGACTTGGGGGTGTTGGTCGATGAGAAAATGAGCATGAGCTGGCAGTGTGCTCTCGCAGCCCAGAAAGCCAACTGTATCCTGGGCTGCATCAAAAGGAGCGTGACCAGCAGATTGAAGGAGGTGATGCTGCCCCTCTACTCTGCTCTTGTGACACCTCACTTGGAGCATTGTGTAGAGTTGTGGTCTCCTGAACAAAAAAAGGACATGGAACTGTTGGAACAAGTCCAGAGGGCCACGAGGATGATCAGGGGACTGGGGCACCTCCTCTATAAAGACAGGATGAGAAAGTTGGGGCTGTTCAGCCTGGAGAAGAGAAGGCTGCGTGGAGACCTCATAGCAGCCTTCTGGTATCTGAAGGTGGCCTATAGGGATGCTGGGGAGGGACTCTTCATTAGGAACTGTAGTGATAGGACAAGGGGTAACGAGTTCAAACTGAAACTGGGGACGTTTAGACTGGGTATAAGGAAGAAGTTCTTTACAGTAAGGGTGATGGAATGGGTTGTCCAAGGAAGTTGTGAATGCTCCATCTGTGGCAGTGTTCAAAGCCGGGTTGGACGGAGCCTTGGTGACTTGGTTTAGTGTGAAGTGTCCCTGTCCATGGCAGGGGGGTTGGAACTTGATGATCTTGAGGTTCTTTCCAACCCTAACTATTCTATGATTCTATATAAATATTTTGATGAGTTCTTACCAGTACCAAATTTGTCTTGTAACCAAGCAGTGTGACCTTTGCAGCTGTCACAGGCTTGTTTTCCAGGTCTGTAGTAGGATAAATTTGTAAAAGATTAATACCTTCTTTGAGTTTGTATTGTATTAAACTTCTGTATGTGCTTGTAAATACAGATTTGCTAACATGGGTTCATATCAAGGGTTATCCTACAATATATCCTGTCTCTAGTTATGTCTCTTAACAGATACCTAGGGAAGAGAGTAAGAGTGAGGCAAACATATGGCAGGAAAACACCAGCATATTCCCTCTTAGCTTCCAGAAATCTGTAGACTGTATTTTTGTGTTTAATAGCCTTTGAGGGATTTCCTTTCATGAATTGGTGCCATCTCTTTTTGAACTCATGTAAGCATTTGCGATCCACAACATCCTGTGACAATTTTTTTATAGCTTAGATGTGAAAATAGCCTTTTCTGAATTTTGAACCTGGCATTGGTAAATGCACTTCAGGCAGACTGAAGCCTATATTCTGCAAAAGTAGTTTCCAGATCATTTTATGTAAGCCATGCATAATTTTCTGGACCTCCATCATATCTTTTTTCCAGTTTAAAGAGAGATAAAAAGACCCCTACCTTGTTGAGTTACAGTTTTGTTTATATGTAGTTGTAAGGTTAAGGAAAGGATAATATTTACAATAACTTTGCAAGTTGAAGACAAATTTAGTAAAGATCGATTTTATTTATTTATTTATTTATTTTGCCATTTCCCCTGAAATCCAATTTAATTCAGGAGTCACCTAACAGATAACTTTCTATTGCTAGGCCTCAAGGCTACCAATATTTAAAAATCAAACCAATCCTTCCCCATCAATAAGTGCATGTTTTGTTGATAGAACTTAAAAGGGCAGTCTGTCCTCAAACTTCCCAGATCTTCCAGGGGTTATACTTGCTTGGTGTGCATATGCCCACCCGTTCCATATCTGGTCATCAGAAGATTTTGCATAAAATGGTAACTCTGAAGCATTCAGTGTCTGCTGCATAAAATGTGTCCTTGAAAAGGCAGTGGGTGCAAAGCTGCACTTGAGAATAGAAAGATCCCTTTCAGTTCTTGGATAGATAGAAGATGATCAAAAATAAACCATAAATGGCCCTGGCTGGCTTGTGAGGACTCAGTCATTGGGCATAGTGCTATACAGATAGGAGAAGAGGATCTCTACTAGACATGCTAGACCTCATTTAAGGCTGCAAGTGAGATAACTGAGAATATTAACTGTTGGTGAGATAATGACCTCATTTTTATTGATTGGGGGGAGTTCTTTTGCTTTCATGGAGCTTTGGGAAAAGTACTTCATTTACATGTTATGAAAAGGTAAATCTCTTAAAAACTGGCAGTCAGTGAAAGCAGCCTTGTGGATGAATCCAACCCGTGATCTAGATGTGTGTTTAGCTGGCTGGTTTTAACACATCTCAGGGGCTATCATATGCAATACCATACTCTCAGCTTCCTTATGGACTAAATTTACCAAGTGCACTGTTATGCAAACTGAAAGAGAAGCTAAGGAATATGTCAAGAAGATGGACTTTGTGATATTCTTAGTTAAAACAATGGAAATGTAGACTGTTACGTACTTCTCACATTGTGCTTTTTGTGTCTATAGAATCAAGGTGATATTTACATTGTAGGTTAATTGCCAAACAGAGATGGTCATGATGAAGGTCAGGTCATAACCCAAAAAGACCGTGTAACCTGAGCCACTAAATTGCATGTAGTTTCCATCATGGTGTAGGTAAACATAGATCATTGCAAGCCTATATGGAGTAGTTAGGGAAGTTGCAAACTCAGTTGTCCATTCAAACTGCAACTGAAGGTTATTGTATCCCAAATACTAGTGTCAGTAGAACAATCAGCTTGCATTTGCCATCTGCCTCGGTTCACAATTAGCTCAACTGTCAAACTGCTAATGAAAAGTGTTAAAACAAAGCTGGCTGGCTTTGCGTGGGAATAAACGGGGAAAGTTCACATGTCTGTTACATTAACTTTACTGCCAAGGAAACATCTAGCTGAAAGGCAGAGTAGACCCTTGCAGACAATTTTGGCAAAGACTGCACCTGCAATGACAGAAACAGAAGTGCCCTTTTTTCTTTTTTTCCACAAGGATGTCTTTGTCTTAAACAACAATAAAGTTAAGTTTATCTTTTCAAACGGATTCATTTTATCAGACACTCCTGTAAATATGTCAAGAGATGTGAATATGGGGAACTTCAATTGAAAAATGTTTGTTAAATCATTAATAAGTTGAAGCTAACGTTATTGGAATATTGTGGGGTTTTTTACCTTTGTTTTGTGTTGCATTGTTCTCCCTGCAGTATGTTAGAAAAGAGCACTGGGAAGGCTTTTTTGTTCAGGCAAACAGATGTATTTAAAATGAGTGCATGCATAAAATGTGAGCCACATGATTATTTTTATGACCCCAAAACCCTTCACACACTGAGAATAACAAGAAAAACCAAAAGTAACACCTCACACATGACAAACAAATGAAGCTAGCTCCTACCTTACCCTTTTCTTCTTTTAGCTTAGCAGATTTTGAGTCCTGAATCTGAGAGTTTTTTGTATAATTCTTGTGCATGGCAGAAAGTGTTGGAGAAGAAGAAACAGAAGCAAGTAATTTAACATATTGCAATGCTTTTTTTTCTTATCTCCCAGGCACCTTTTTAGAAGTGCTCTACATCAGCTTACAAAAAGGTGATATTTCTTTAAAATGTATGATGTAAAGATAATACTAATGGAGCTAATGGTAATAGTAAAGAAAATGCCATGTGAGCTATGAGATTTCATACCAGAGACTGAATTTCAGGTTCTTGAAAGATTAGTTCCTATGGAAAGCTTGTGATGAGCCATACTCTCAAACATGTTGGGCTGAAAAAAAGGTAAATTCATCTTTGTTACTAAAAATAAGTTGAAATCAGTTCACAACTAAAAAATCACCTGATATTTAATGGCTTGAAATTGTTTTTTATTCTTTTCAGTCTGATCCATTAGTGGATATAATTTAGGAAAGAGAAACTATCTATGATCCTCAAATTGTCCCTTAAAACACAAAGTGGCAGTTCTGTGTTTTGAAGCAAGCACCAGGCTTAGCATTCCAAGTTAGAATCATTGAATAGTTAGGTTTGGAAAGGACATCAAGATCATCTAGTTCCAACCCCCCTGCCATGGGCAAGGGCACCTCGCAGTAAACCATATCACCCAAGTCATATGTGACCCAGAGACTTTTGAGTCTTTGCTGCTAGGGCCATCTCATGCAAAATTTTTCACCCAGATGGCAGCTTTAGAAAATCTGACTTTTACCAAAGAAGTTCTATAGGATATTATTATTGCAGTGCCCACTCCTTTCCCCTGCTTTTCAAGGGCAAACAGAATCTGAAAAGTCATGTATGTTGCAATTACTAAGGATGTTGTCATGGTTTCCTGAGAGAACGAGACAAGAATTTTACAGTAATCACATATTTATTTATCTGTTAAGCAGAAGTTTAATAGATTGTTATTGCAAAAGTAGAAGAATGTAAGATAACCCTAAGACATAAGGTAATACTACATTAGATTTTTCAATAATATTATATGTATAAGTAATGATTTTTTTACCATATCTCTCTTCTCAAGCCTAGAGAATAATTTGTGCTTTATCCTAAAATTCTTCACTTCAAAATGCTCTAACCGTATGTTCTTGAGGCCAGAATGATTTTAATCTATATTTAGACTCCTTCCTAAGTAAGTGGCTCGGATTTCAAAAACTGCTGAGCAGCTAACACCAATACCTGGAAACATCCACAGCTAAAATGTCAATTCGGGAAAAAAAGGTAAAAGTTGGCAAATCAAAAGAACAATATTGTTCTGAGAAAAATGTTTTGTTGTAGTGGACAGATTACGTCTCTAATTCAAATCAGCAATGAATGTTTCTTGGTTTTGTACATATATCATTTAAGTCCATATCTTTTACTTCTGTAATGAATGTTTTGCCACTGACTTAAATGAAAAGACCTAAGTCAGAAGCCAGAAGGGGGTGGAATTAATCTGACCATATGTTGATGTTTATATCTGAGTTAATCTCACAGAGTCCCTTTAGAGCTAGAAGAGAGATATATTGCCTTCCTGGGTAAGATTTGTCGCATTCTGAAGTAGGTGTCTAAAATTAACCAGATGAATCATGTCCTGAAATACCTGTTTCTTATCACTGGCTGTGAAAGGTGCAGGTATAGGCATTTGTGTTAGTTTTCTGTAGCTAGATGGCTTCCACCAGTGATGTTGAATTGTGTGCAATTTCATATTAGAGAAGAACTAAAGTGATAAGTGCTTCCAAATAACAACACCAACTGGGGTCCAAAGAAATCTGTCTCAGCAGCAGAGATGACTGTTCTGGGAACTGTTCAGTATTATACTCAGAAAAGGTAATCATCCCATCACACTTGGTGTGGCAGGACAAGCTCTATATGTTGGTCTAAATATGGTATTTCAAATATGGATGACACCACTTACATTTTGAATGCATGGTTGGTAACTTGTTAATATATAAACATACTTTTAGTTTCCCTTTTCTGAGAATATAGCTCCTTATGGTGCAGTTTAGGAACTGATACTATGTAAGCATGAGGTAATGGGACTCAGTATTCAGGGAACTGAATATATGATAGTGACGTAGGAATAAGGTTGTAGCTGTGCTACAGCTAGCAGTGCTAGCAGAAGCAGTAAAAATATTAGGGCCTGAACTTCAGGAAGAGTCAACGCCTGCAGTATATACCAACAGTCAGTCCTTAGCTGGTTTGTGTTTTAATGATCACTTGTGTTACTGGCAGGATTGGCCATGTTGGCTGAGATAATGGTCCATACCTTGCTGCGTGAGGGATGTGACAACAGCTGTGGGAGCAGTGTGCCCCCAGTGGTGCTGTGCTAAGCTCCTTGCTTTCCAGTGAGAAACTGGTCTGAGAGCTATCAGACATGGAACTTCTGGCACCGTCCATTCTCCCTGCCTGTGCCAGCCGCAGTGCCCCCAGGGTGGCTTCTTGCTGACCTCTTAACACAAGGAAGGGAAAGTGTGCTAGGATTGACTTCTGCCCTGACTAACATTCCTGTATCCAAGCTGTCCTGCACTTCAGCAGAGGCAGCTGACCCCTGCCTTCATCTTGCTCTCTAAGCATCCTCTTGCACAGGCTTTCCTCTGCCAGGGGCCCAGCAGGATGACTTGGCTGCCCAGCCATATTGGTGTCTCTAGCACCCTTTGGTGTGCCTCTGCAGTCTTTCATCGTGGAAGTTGCCCTTCCACAGCGAGTGCTGGGACATCTCTGTGCTGACAAGTGCCAAACTGACAATATTCTTTGAGTGCTAGAAAGGCTTACAGTGTTTGCTCTAGCTCGAGTGAAATGAAGAGCTATATAGATATACCCACTAATAATAGCAGATTATCCAATAGATCAGGGTATTTCACATGAGCAAATTTTAGTGAAGTAAAACCAAAATAGCAGATTTGCCTTTCTCATTTTTTTCCCTATATGTGATTCCCAGTTTGAAGTTGTCTCAATTTAGAATATGGTGCACATTAGGATCAGGTCTTCCTTTGAAGTCTGCAGGCTTCTTAGAAAACATATCTTCAGATCAGATAACTTTTAATAATTTTTTTTCTTAATAATTTTTCAAATTGGGATTCAAAATTCCCCCTTCTTTTATCACAAGACCAAGGGAAAAAAGAAAAAAAAAAAAAAAAAAAAAAAGCAACATTCTATCTTTACATAAGAATTAAAAAAGCAAAATAACAGTGGACTGTTCACGTAAGAACTGTTCATATAAAATTCCCAAATATATATGCAACATTATGTCACTTTCTCTTTAAAAAATATTGAAGTCATATGTACATGTTGCATACATAACAGGTTAAGAATAATAATCTGGGTTTGATGGCTTTAATGTAAGTGAAGTCAGAGGATAATATGATTTCTGTCAGTAGTTTTAACTGACACAGGGTAAAAATTTATCTCTGCAGAAAGCCAACAGAAGATTTAGACATGAATTAAATTCTATGTACATTCTATTGTGGGCATTTCAGTCAGCTGTAGGACTTTCAGAATTCTGCCCCATTGGAAGTTATATGTACTGTGAATATTGGCAGCATGGCTTTGAACTTCCTCCTGTTAATTGTACAGAAAAACCAACCTTCATTTTTGTCAAAGGCGCGGATTTGATATTAATGTGCACTCGTGAACAATTAAGGTCCTTTTACGTTTAATCTCGCTCAGACTGGTACTTGCTTAGGAGTGGTAGAAAGATGTCCATTCCCTTCACGTGAATGACCTTCAGGGACCATAGTGGATAGCTGAGAATTGTGTAATACATGCTCTTTTCATGCACATATACACTTCTCCAGCTTATTGTTCCCACAGCAACAACTAAAAACAGAAACAAAGATAGGATAGGAAAGAGTATAAATAGATATGGTTGCTACAGGCTTTGCAGAATTTGTAATTGCATTGAGTCTACTGGAAAAAAGTGCAAATATTATTTAACAACCTGGTCATTTGTATTGTTATGAGAGTGGCCATTGTATTTTCAAACATTTTTACTTGCTAAAAGAAATTAATTTATGAAGATCTCTTCTAAGGAAATGCAAAATTCCATTATAATTTTAATTTGTTTAAAATAGTTGTTATCTAAAGATGACCAGAAAACTCCTAAAATAAAACTTTTCAGTCTGTTAATCAGCATGACTGTATTACTAGTAGAATGACAATGCCATTAATGGACCTGAGTGATGAAGAATTTTATCCCAGAAGTCAGAGATTCAGTGTAAATGGGGTTGTTCTTAGTTTGTTAGGTTTCACTATCACATCAGGGTTTCCTCAAAGGATGAAATGAAGCCATAAACATTGTATTTACAGAAGAAACACATACCATCATATTTACAGCTTTTTGGGGAGCAGCAAGCTCTTGTGTCTTCTTTACCTCCGCTAGGACCATTTCCAGCTGCTTTACTTCTCACTCCTTGGAGAAGTTGGTATTGATTCACTAATCAGAATAGTGTGTGAAACTTTTCAATACTAGTGATTGAAACTGTGAGAAACAAAGTGGAAATATCTTTACATTGATTTTTTTTTTAGAAATAAAACTAAGACTACATAATTAATTCTACCCATTTTAAGAAATTTACTAGAAAGTTTCAGAGTGCACTTGGTAATAAATCTAAGTAAGGCAGAAATTCTTACCTTTTCCATGTCCTTGCCCTCAAAATACAGGCTGATCTGTATTATGAAAGAATGTGGGCTCCTTTCTACTATGTTATTTATCAGACTCCTGACTTCTAAATTTTGCCCAGAATGCAGAAGCAGTAGAATACTGCCAGGAAGGGCATACACACCTCTAAATTCACATGTTCTTACCATATCTTGTCAAATATCACTGAGTTACCTGAGATAATCTTCCCCTAAAGGAATATAATATCCCTTTGTCAAATTTCAAGCAAGTTTAAATTTCACACTAATCTGTTGATCTTTTAAAAATAGAATAGTTTTTCAACAAATATTGCACACATGTGTACTAAATTATACACAGGGTAATAAATACGTACTTTATATATAGCCAAGGGCCCATACTTTCCCTTCTATCTGCAAATGCATATATATCAGTAAGTCAATTTGCAGAGATTTTAGTGCATATCTTAGTATATGTAATAATAGTAGTGTTAGATCCCCCATATTCTTATGTCATTCTCTTTTTCACAATGGAGAAAAGGCTAAATGTATAGCTATGTTATTGAAAAATTATTGTTTAAAATACGATGTGTACAAGATATACTAAATTCTTACAGAAAATGGGTGTGCTATGTATCATACATTTTTATTTAAAACCACCAAAATTTAGCTCTTCAAAGTTACTGCACCATCTCAGCTCCATCTTTTAGTGAAACTTTCCATAATAGCCACCAAGCTACCAAATTTCACTGCCAATGGCAGAAGATTGAGGTAATGTTAGGCAGCTATATGTGATGTTTTAGACTGAAAATCTTATTTGGATAAGAATATGCCTATGAGTTATACTTAGGTCCATGTATACACTTTGTATAGCATGTATGGTGCTTACATAAGTGCATACATAATGTATATGCTCAATTCTGCTGTACTGCAATAAGGTCGGAGAGTAAGACTCTGATCACTGACTGTTGAAGTAGCATGCTGAAAATTCTGTCCTGTTAGGAAAGAATAATAACAACAAAGTTATATTTTTTTTCCCCCAGGGTTTTAGTTCTTTGTTGTTTTTTTCCTTTTCTGTCTGAATGCTATGTAGGGTAAGAATCTTTCGTACTCTGAAGTTTGCAGCACTACAGCTGGCTGGGATTAGCAATGTTGGCTTGATGAGTCAATGGTACAAATGAACAGAAAAATGAAAATGCTGATTTCAAATACATCGACACAAGTTCATGGGTAGTGTGTGTATAATATTTTATAATTAGCTATAAGCTTGATTTTGAGGTACTGTCTTGATCATAAAAGCCTTTCTTGTACAGATTTACCTTTCAGATTCACATGGACTTAATCTGAAATCACCTATCTGCATCACGTGATAATAAAGTAGAATACTCTTTGGGAGAAACTGTATGTCTGTGTACAAAACATTTTTGGAATTTTCCAGTTTGTCATTTGAAATTCAGTTTCTAGATTTTTATTTTCCTCTGGATGGGAAAGTCTTCAAAATTGAAGTCATATGGCATTTAAATAGTGGACAATTCAAGTTCACAATGTGTTGTAGCAATTACTGTAATGTGCCAAAGAGAAGAACCAAGTGACGTGTCCTGAGGTGTCATTTAGTGCTGTATTAAAAAGATGGCCAAGTGATGAATCAAAAGCTTTCTAAGCCATTAAGGGTATTGCTTTTATAAATTAATCTCACATACCATTTAAAACAGGAATTAATATCTTCAGAACTAGGGTTTCTTAATAGCTTGCTGTGGACAAACATAATAGCTTTGTTTATCTAGAGATATGAAAAATAGTGTATATATTAACTACAGGGAAAAGCTTCCCTATATCCCATGCTCCACAGTGGCAGCTGTTGAATATTTGATATGTTAATACATATTTATATTCTGGAATTTGGGCAGTGATTGTAAAGTCAGGCAGATTTAGTACCTAAAATAGTTTATAGCCTTAGAGAAAAGTGTCAGTATAAAAATAATCATTTTGTCTTAGTTCTTTACACACAGCATCTTTTTTTTCCTTGTGAAATCAAACTTGAGAAAAAAATAAGAAAATTATCAGTCTTTTTAATCTTATATCCATTCTGTTCTGAATCGCCATGCTGGTAGGGGACACAAGAACAGAAATGCTCAAGTTTTGAGCTTGTGAAACATATTTTCTGATGTTTTTCTACTACTCTATAAATGTGATGTGACTGAGACTATCCCAATGAATATTCAGCCTTGTATGTTCTGCAGTGGTAACTTTCAGTTGGAAAATCATTGTCATACATAGTTTAACTCTTGTTACTCATGACTTATTAAAGTTTTGTGATGGTGTTTCATTTTGCCAAGTGGACTGAAATACATGCTTCTACTTGGGTAATGCTGAAATATAGACTCATTTGTGACTCTGTCCTTCAGTGGTGGGGACTGAATATCTTTACAACGCATCCAGTGTCAGGATGATATGAGCTGATATGAATGTTCACTTGCTTTTACAATCCTTCATCTTGCTCTGACTAGTGGCCGAGGAAATGAAATTGGCCTACTATTAACCTTGCAGTCAGGCTTCTGTCAGTCAGCCTGGAGAGAAAGAGAAAGCACTCAGGGTTACCTTTCTGTACTCTTGGTAGGTAGATACAGTAACATTGAGATGCTCAAGGCAAGTCTACTCCTGAGGGCAAAGAGGGACTGAGTAATTGATGCCTAATTGGAGAAATCTAATAATATGCAAAGGAAAAAGGATGAAAACTAAGACAGTAGTAAGTTCTACCTGCGTTGGTCTCAGACAACAAATCCTGAACTAGTTTAAACCTCATTTTCAACTGCACTAAGTTATTTGGGTCAGTTTAAATTCAGGATGCCCTGGAGACAATCATGACTCTTTATGGAAATTGTTATGAATAATGGGACTATTTGACTACAAGTAAAAAATGTGTTCTATGTTAAATCACTGACACCCCAGGCAAGAATATTCTTCCAGCTCTTTCCTGTGACCTTCTCCCTTTCCCCCCTTCCCTTGTTCATTGCTCTAAGGGCTGCTCTGACTTTACCACATTTAATACCTCCCCTGATGGTTACAAGTTGCATTGCAGGAGATGCAAATTGCTTTTCATAGTCCTTTTACCTTTTTCCTATTGGATTTGGGCTTTAACAAAATCCAGAGGGACATTCAGATGCTGAAAATATTTATCACCTTTTTTTAACATAATCACCCCTATCCAAAAAAGAAAGGGAGAAGCCATACTAAGAAACAGCCGTCCCCTTCATAGTATCTGTTCTCTGACACTGTCCCACTGTCATTTAGAAGTACTGTCTTAGAAGTGCTCTACCATATGCTCATTATCTGTCATCCCAGAAGGACAATATGTCGGTAGATGACAGTGTGGTATATTTCTCTGTTACTAATGTATTTCCCAACTCTTCAAGGTCAGCATGGAACTAAATATGGAAATCCCTGTAGATCTTCGTGGGGACTTAGTGCGGACTGATAACCAACGGATGTATTGATTCTTCATGCATTGCATAACTGGCACAAATAGAGAGAAGCAACAGACCCTTTATTAATTGTGGTGTCTTGAAATGTTAGAAATTTTGACAAATTCACTTCCTGAAAGATCTCCTTCAAGATCTTTGGGGCAGATATCCTGCCTCCAATAAGAGACATTGAATAACACATGTATAAAAAACACCCTCTGGTATGAACCAGCCTAATAATAGTGGTAAAGCAAATAGTATTAATTTAAAACTATTTGAAAAAATCTTGTGGCCAAATTATTAGTACAATTATTAATATAGGACCTAGACTGGTTAATATTCTTAATTATGATGTAGGGAGCGCAGGTCTAGGAGGCAAATTTGCCTTTCACATAGTATGAAAGGCAAATATTTATCTTAAATAAATGAGTTAATGCCAGACAAAGAAATATTTCACTCTAATAAACCTGTGTTAGAACTTACAACTTTCATAAAACGTAGAAAAGAATTGAAAAACAATGTGAGATGTCACAGTACAATAGTTACAGAACAGTAACATCTTCCTTTATGTCTTTCCATCTTAAGCTTATAATTTTTAAAATTATATTATTCCATTATGAGTGCAGAATGAAAGCCTTTCCAGAGTTTCTTCTGTCCATCACTTCCAATGCTGAGGGTACCTACAGAAGCCTCTAGATTATTCATATGATATATAAAATCACCTTGGACTGCATATAGAAGGGCAGATTCAGATGGCAAAAGCATTTGTCACAGGGACAGTCAAGCTTATCAAACCTGTTACAACAGCACATTGAGAATCTACTATAAAAAGAACTGCATCCAGAAAAAATATTGTAATGAAAATACGTCATCTGGAAACTGTATAATTATAAATGATAGGATAAATTCTTGTCATTTCTGAAAGCATACTATGTCACATCAATTTTTGAGAGGCATTTATTTTTTTGCTTATTTATACCAAATAAAAGAGCAGCAGCATTTAGTTTTAATATTTCTATATTAAAAATCAGACATTAAAAGAGTCTGTCATCTAAGCACATAGGTTTAGTTCTGACTGTTTAGATGCTTTCAATCAAACATTTATTTTACAACCATCAGCATAACTCCATATATACATCTACTGCCAAGTCTTTCCCCTTTCATATGTACTTGGGAGAAAGTTTATTTCTTTGTGTCAACAAGAGGAAATACTTGAAAAATTGAAATGTTGTCAGATATGTCATCAGAGTTCTGTAAGTCTATATATAGGTAAAATTTTTGCTAAACTTTCTGACATTATTAAAATTTTAATAGTACTTAGAATATTTTAATAGTACTTAGAATTCCAGATAAAGTTCCAACAGTGAAAAATAACTATCTAACCCCTTCTTCTTCTAAGAAGAAGAGATGATGTTGAGCGTTTTCTTGTTTCAGTATAGAACTTTTAGTCCAAAGTATAAGTCTTTCATTATTTGTGCTCTCTTTCAACAAGAAACTACATACTGCGTATATCAGCTGTTTTACTTGAGTCCAGACATCCAAAAGTTAGATGGTCAGCATCTAAGCTGCTGATCTAGAATACTTCTCTTGTCGGTGGGAGAGGAGCACACATCCGGAGGATGATGTTACCATGCCTAGGTGGTAAAAATGAGCAGTATACTAGATGTGACCCTCTCCCACTGACCAGAATCTTTCTCCTTATTTAAAATATTTTTCCAAAATCTCATTATATGACAAGTTGACTACAGACAGAATCTGTAAAAAAGTGCTTATAGTCAGATATGCTGAACTAAGTCTTAGATGTATAAAAATAGACAAAATTAATACCATAAAGGTCCAGCTCTGAATTTTTTATAGAAATTATCCAATTGGCTTTGATTTGCTTTTGCTTTAGAATGCCATAATTCTACTGCTGAAAATTCCAGCTGTATCTAATACCCTGCAATAAAAAATGAAAAGGCAATTTTTAGAAGGGAATAGCAAAAACTTAGATGTACAAAAAAATCAAAAGTTCTAATAATTAAGTAAGTTGTCCTGGGTTCAGCAGTAGCAGTCATTTTTTCTCCTTAGTAGCTGGTGCAGTGCTGTGTTTCTGACTTTCAGCCTGGGAACAGCACTGGTAACACTTATGTTTTCAGTTGCTGCTCAGTAACATTTACTCTGTCCAAGGACTTTCTAAGTCTCATGCTCTTCCAGAAAGAAGGGGAAGCTGGGAGGAAGGAGAGACAGGACAACTGACTCGAACTAGACAAAGAGGTATTCCATACCACAGCATGTCATGCACAGTATATAAACCGGGAGCAGTTACCTTGAAGGGTTAGATCACTGCTGGGGTCGGGCTGGGTATCGGTTGGCAGGTGATGAGCAGTTGTATTCTCTTCCCTTGTTATTTCCCTTATCATTATTATTATTGGTGGTAGCAGTAGTGGCTTGTCTTATATCTTCGTTACTGGACTGTTCTTATCTCAACCTGTGGGAGTTGTGTTCTTTCGATTCTCCTCCAGATCCCTCTGGGAGTGGAGGGGAGGAAAGTGGGGGAGTGAGAGAGAGACTGCATGGTTTTCTGAGTTTTGTCTGGGCTTAAACCACAGCATAAGCAAGTACACGTATATGGGAATTACACAATGAAATAAATAAGGACATTCTATTTTGAGAAGGGTAGCACACCACCTGTATTTTCCTCATTAGCATTTTAGTTATGGTGATTCAGAAATGAACAACATCTACAAGTAATCATGAGGGTGTGATTACTTGATGACTAAATTCCCTGTGGGATTTGTCCCGAATAGGTAGTCCTCAGTTTGTGAAGTTTGCTACATACAGCAAGGGAATTTTCATTTTGAAATAATGTCTTGATGGAAGGATTTTTAGTCAGTTTCACCACAACATCAACTTTAAATCAGAAATTGTATGCAAGCCTAGACATGAGGTATGATATTTGAACCATGTGCATGAGTTAAAAGATTGCATTTATGAAGTCTGTAAGAGTATCACATTTTATGACAAAAATGGTTTCTTTGTTTAGAAAAAGGGAAAGCTACCTTTACTACTACATTATCCTTATGAATAATTATGAAGAGTTACCTTGTAAAATTCAGATTCAGTGAAAACATCTTTCAAGTGCAGAATTCTCCAATTCTGTTATTTCTGTTGCTATGCTTATGGTTTTAAAGGTCTTTTTCCCTTTCTTCTCTTCACAGGAAATGATCTGTTTCTAGTTGCAGTGCATGAACTGGGACATGCTCTGGGCTTGGAGCACTCTAATGATCCCACTGCAATCATGGCTCCATTTTATCAGTATATGGAAACCGACAACTTCAAACTACCTAATGATGATTTACAAGGCATCCAGAAGATATACGGTATGTCATACTCTCATTAAGAAACCTAAGTTTTTTGCTCTAGAATACACTGTAGGTCCTCCTGTCAATAATACCTCCCCAAGAGAGTTTGTTAATGTAGACTCTGCCAGCTGTTATGCCAAAGGGCATTTAGTGAGTAAGCCAGAGATTTTGATGAAGCTCTTGTACTTTGTTTCTCATTGTTTACAACCTGCATTCAAATTTTCGTTCAGCTGGAATAGTAATTTAAAATGTTTTAAGAAGCGATAGACAGTATCAGCAAAAGGATCCCAAACTATTTAAATATTAAGAAATGCAAGCCTTCAACCATAATGAGTAGTAGCCCAAGCTTGTATAACTGTATTGATTACTTCCTTGTTTATCAGTTTCGTGGGTATACAAAATTTCTGCTCCCAGAAAAACCCTTTCTTGTGGTAACTATAGCAAACTGATCTGAGAAGACTGTTGTTACCAGTCCAAGATTATGAGCTTCCTAGGGGTAAAAAAACACCACTTCTTTAATATAAGTTTGTTTAGGGGGTTTTGTGGCCTGATAAGAGACATAATGTAGATAAATTCTACATATATAGAATTCAATTTGACAAGTTAATCGAAAATTAAAAGAAAAACAAAATAATAAAATTCTTATGGGTCAAAATAATAGCATTATTCTTATGGGTCGAAGGTACCACTAACTCCCATATTACTATTCCTTACATTTCCAAAGACATGGTTTTGGTTTTGTTTTTAAAGACTTCGACACTATTGGTATGTATTAAACGGCTTGGGCTTGCTTTCTGTGCACCTCTATGTATCTGGTACATATAATTACAAATTCCCTTGCTTAGTATTCCCCAATTAATTCTATATTGCACGAATTTTCTTGCTTAAAATTATTTTCATATGAAAGGCTTTCCATGTTTATATTGAATATTATCAGGAGTATTCAAGGGGGATGAATACAGGGGGAATTACAGACCAGTCAGTCTCCACAGGTCCTGAAGGAGCTGGCAAATGAAGTTGCTAAGCCACTGTACATCATATCTGAAAAATCATGACAGTCAGGTGAAGTTCCCAACGACTGGAAAAAAGGGAAATATAGACCCATTTTCAAGAGAGGGAAAATGGATGAGCTGAGGAACTACAGACCAGTCAGTCTCACCTCTGTCCATGGCAGAATGTTGGAACAGATTCTCCTGGAAGGCACGCTAAGGCACATGAAAAACAGCAAGGTGGTTGGTGACAGCCAACATGTCTTCACTTAGGGGAAATCCTGCCTGACCAATTTGGTGACATTTTATGATGGGGCTACAGAACTGACGGACAGAGGTAGAGCAGTTAACATCATCTACTTGGACTTGTGCAAAGCGTTTGACACTGTCCCACACGACATCCTTGTCCCTAAGTTGGAGAGACATCAATTTGATAGGTGGACCACCTGGTGGATAAAGCGCTGGCTAGATAGCCACATGCCAAGAGCTGTGGTCAGTGGCTCAATGTCCAGCTGGAGACCAGTAATGAGTGATATCCTTCAGGGATCGGTGTTGGAACCGGTCTTGTTCAACATCTTGTGGGTGACATGGACAGTGGGATAGAGTGCTCTGTCAGCAAGTTTGCTGATGTCACCAAGCTGTGTCATTCGGTTGATATGTTGGAGGGAAGGGATGCCATCCAGAGGGACCTTGACACACTTGTTAGGTGGACTCATGCCAACCTGATGAAGTTTAACCATGCCAAGTGTAAGGTCCTACAGCTGGGTCACAGCAAACCCAGGCACAGCTGCAGCTTGGGTAGAGAAGAGATTAAGAGCAGCCCTGCGGAGAAGGACGTGGGGGTGTTGGTCAACGGAAAAATGAACATGAGCCAGCAGTGTGAGCTTGCAGCCCAGAAAGCCAACTGTATCCTGGGCTGTATCAAAAGTAGCAAGACCAGCAGGTTGAGGGAGGTGATCCTGCCCCTCTACTGTGCTCTTGTGAGACCTCACTTGGAGTATTCTGTACAGATAAAAATGACATGGAACTGTTGGAGCAAGTCCAGGAGAGGGCCACGGGGATTATCAGGGGACTGTAGCACCTCCTGTATGAAGACAGGATGAGAAAGCTGGGGCTGTTCAGCCTGGAGAAGAGAAGGCTGCATGGAGACCTCATAGGAGCCTTCCAGTATCTGAAGGGGAGCCTATAGGGATGCTGAGGAGGGACTTTTCATTAGGGACTCTAGTGATAGGACAAGGGGTAATGGGTTTAAACTTAAACAGGGGAAGTTTAGATTGGATATGAGGAAGTTCTTTACTGTAAGGGTGGTGAGGCACTGGAATGAGTTGCCCAAGGAAGCTGTGAATGTTCCATCTGTGGCGGTGTTCAAGGGGAGGTTGGGCAGAGCCTCGGGTGATATGGTTTATTGGGAGGTGTCCCTGCCCATGGCAGGGGTGTTTGAACTAGATGATTTTAAGGTCCTTTCCAACCCTAACTATTTTATGATTCTATGATTCTAAGATTCCTTGTTTAACTTCACTACTGGAAGGGGCAGCTATGATCATGTAGAATTACTGTACTGCTAACTAAAACTCTGCAGCCTCCATGATGTTTTATGTTAACAAATTTTTTTTGCTTAACAAGCACTGATGTATATTTTCATAAAGCATAAATAGTAATTTCAAAATGATTGGCTAGTGAAGTCTTGTTTTATTTTTCCTCTGAGATTAGATGGAAGGAAAGCTGTTTCTCATGACCTTATATGTTGGTAGTCTAGACTTAAGGGCTAGACAAGTATTCTGTGCTGAAAACTCACTGCTAAGCTCTAACCACTGTGTGCTATCCATTAGGACAAATGTGTTACCCATGGGAAGTAATATCTAACATCACCACCAAATGGCTTATGGAAACTTTGGTTTGGGGTTAAAAACTTTCCAACATTAGCTACTACAAACTGATTCCTTTGCTCCCTTTAAAATCAAGAGGTGACCTGGAATCATATGCCTCAATAAAAATGTCACACCTATTAAAATAATTACTTTGGTCTGCAGCATTCCTTGGAACACCATTATAAATGTGTAAATCATAAATGTCACAAGCCTTAAAATTGTGAATGAAATAAATGTCTTATTAAATTGCATAACAACCATTTGGAGAGATTAATATTTTCTTAGGTAGTCCATCGTAGTTTTTAAAAAGTTTGGTTTTCTTTTAATGTGTCAGAAATTCAAATGTCATTTAATGGAGTTTACAGTTTTACAGTTATCTTAATATTCAAAAGTCTTCCTGAAGCTGTTCATACAAATGATATTTATTTTTTAAAGTCAAAATTGATGATGTATTTAAATGATTTGGAGAGAGGCCTAAAAAGTAAGTGCAAAATTAAAGTGTTCTTCTTATTTCTAGAAATCTCAATGATCCAACTTAAACTTCTTATATTTTGGACATATAGAAAGAGAAAGGCATTATCAGGACAACCATTGCAAGTCATTTAGCATGCTGGTGGGGTTACGAACAACATCTGTCTAGGATGGCCTTTTGTTTTTCAATTAGAGAAATTATGAGTAGGATAGTTATTTCACTTGTCATCAAACTCTGTGTATTTTGACAGATAATGTATTTGAAAGAGGAAAAATATTTTAAAATCGCTGCACAGAGTTTTAGTTTTTCACTTTATTTCTTTTTAATCCATTTATCCTCAGAACAGCCCCCTTAATTACTAGGTATCTGGGTTTGTAAGACTCACTGAAAAGAAAATTAAAATAATTAATTTCAGAATATTGAATAAAACTTGTGAATTACGTTTTTTGTTTATATGGATGCCTAGAATATGAAGTCCAATTTCAGTAGCTTCTGTACATAGCAAGGGGCATTGGGGAGAGCTGGGAATGTGCTCTCACTAATACACGTGGCATTACTAGGGCATTACATATTGGGTCTTTAGGAAATATCAGGTATGCTACATATGTGAATTAATGTGTGAAAGTTAAAAATATGAGTTGAAAATCCATTAACTGCTGATAACTGTATTAGGAACAGGGTTTTTATTGTCCTTTATTTTGCACATTAGGCAATGATTCTGTTTTAACAGTTCTCACTCAGTTGGTAAAGTATGTGCTACAGACCACATCTTTTCTAAAATGATGGTGGACTATGCATTCTTTGCAGGTTTTATTTGAACTTTATTCCAATAAGGAAGGAAGATTCTGGATAGAGAAAAGTAATTATTTTCCTTGGGCTTGATAGTTGTTTGTTATACCGTTTAACAAGACAGGAAAAGTGTGTTAGGTCACTTTTTCCATTCCCCTTTCACTGTAGGTTTTGCACTGCTTACAACACTGCTTACAAGGTTTTTGTTATGTATTTCATTTGAGTACCTCTGGTGGGCATTTAAATTACATCCTGCTGCTATATTTTTAAAGGTCCACCTGACAGGATCGCACCACCAACAAGACCTCTGCCAACAGTGCCCCCACATCGTTCAGTCCCTCCAGCAGACCCACGGAAGAATGACAGGCAACCTAAACCTCCCCGGCCACCCACTGGTGACAAACCTTCCTATCCTGGAGCCAAGCCTAACATCTGTGATGGGAACTTCAACACTCTGGCTATTCTTCGCCGGGAAATGTTTGTTTTCAAGGTAGGAGGCTGTGGATTTTTCAGTGTTGCATCAAATATCTACATTTCTCCTTTCTTTTGTTAAAAGCAAACTTTCATTCATCATGACTCCACTTTCCCAGACTGCTCACAGTCAGAAAGTTCAAGAAAGAAATTAAAAAATAAACATACACATGGTTTCAGTGTCTAGCAGAGGACTGCCGTAATGTTCTATTTTGGGAAAACACCCATGTCAGCAGAAACTCTAATTCCTCAAAATGTAAGGGTAAATAAATGCTGCATGTTATGGAGAGATAGAAAGTTTAAATCAGTCATGAATAATAGGAATGATTTTGCTGGGAATACAGCCACATCCAGAAATACAGTAGCTATTGTGTCTTCAATGCCTAATTTTTTTCTGTGGAGCTATAATTTTAACTTTAGAATTAGATCTGTCACTTACAAAGGAAGTTTGTCATTGTGTGTGGTTGCCTTCAAACCACAATATCTCAGTAAAGGTCTTTGCCACAAAAATCTTATTGCAAATATGTCATTGTTTATTTCCATTTATCTTCTTGCTCTGAGCTGAAAATGTGGTATATACAACAAATTGAAATAAACAAATGGAACTTAAAGGGCAGTCTTTTGATAGAAGGACTTTGCTAAGACTCATGGACATCAAAGCTATTTTAGGAGGGTGATCTGCAATATGTTTTCCAGAAGGCATTGAATGTTAAAGAATAATTAAGAGTCCTTATTATTCAGCCTCTTAAATGAATTTGCTGACAGATAGTGCTGCAAAAATGTTCCAGAAAAAGGCAACAGGATAATCTGCTATTTTGAACTACTGGTGTGTCAAATTTGCTGAAGCAATACGAAATGGGATCTTTGTTTTATATGATATGATTCTTTTTAACTTCAGCATCATAGATAGAGAAGAAGGGCCTTTCACATGAATAATAAATGCTTTTCCCTTGAGCAATAGTGCAAGTATTAGGGAAGTGCCATGAATTTGTCTGAAAACATGAAGCTCCCAATTCAGTGTCTTTTGTTGTCCTTTCTGATAGGACCCCTTTCACCCTTACATGTTTTGGTTTTATGTAATCTATCACTCCAGATAAATCTTATTAGCAATGCCACCCAGGCTTTCACTTTCTTTAGCATTCCTGAAAAAATACATACAAATAGCTTTGCATGAATTTGTTCAAAATTATTGGGCTACCTTCACAACCTAATGGGCAGGAAGCATTTTTTTCTATAAGCAGCTAAGGAGTTAGCTGGCCCTGGGGCATTTAGCCCTTCACATTTGAATAGATGGGAAATCTTCAAATACTGGGAGGTCCTGAACCATCAGTCTTTTTATGGCTGAAACTCAAAGGTTAAGGAAGAATCTAATTTTCTAACTTGACATTAAATAGGATCGTAAAATACCTATTTCAATCTCATGTCATCCACCTTAAGAGCAATAGAACAAACTCTAATTTCTTTAGATATAGATGGATAAATAGTGGAATATTATCCCACTAATACAAAATTTCCTGTCCAGCCAAGTTTGTGTTCCTGGATGAATAAATTCCGCACCATTATTAATCACTTTTACCTATTCTGACTGAAAATACAAGTTTTCTCCAAAAATGTTTACTATTTAGTGCTTTAACACTACATATTTACTATACTATTTGTGTGCTTACTAGTGTGCAAACTACATTTATGTTCCAAAAACTAAAACTCTATTCATGATCCACACCCTAATGAGGAAACACGGGAAAACTTTGTCAGAGAAAAATGACCGATAACGGGGTGTTTCCAGATTTCATGTTTAGAGTCTGACTTTCTGGAATAAAATCGCTGCAATCGTAAACACAATGTGTTGGGAACAGAAGAAAGAGATCATCTTTGTCCAGATTAATTTCTTTAAGAAAGTTCTTGAGTTCTTAAAGTTCTCCTTTTCTCCTCAGGATATGTGGGAGCACGGCAAAGCAGGACTTGGATTAGCATGATAGGCAACAGAGTTTCTTACATATGTGTGCAAACTTGACTTTGTAGTCTGACTGTGAATGCTTGAGTTGATAGGCCTTAACTTTCTGTTCTGTACATTAACGTGCAAATGAAGATTTTTGTCTGCTAAAGGATTTTCATTACCTGTTTGAGAATATTGTTTTTCTTGGTGGTGTGGGGCTAGTGTATGGGAAGGAGTATCAAAAGGACAGAAAAGGGGAGAAGGAATTAAAAATGTCAGGGGGTGTTATTAATTTCCACCTTACTTTGCAGAATCTCAGGGTGGCAGGTTATAAGTAAGTGTTCCACATGTCAAACTGTAGCAGAATCAGGGCAGGAATTAATTCTCAGAAGGTATAAGCAGGAATAGGGACTGAATACAGGAAAAGCATCCAGCCGTGGAGGAAGCGAAGCTGGAGGTTCTGTGGCTTTTTTGCACTTGCCTCTCAATGATAGTGCAAGGATATATTGGGAGATGATGGGCAGAGAGCCAAGTACAGAGAGTCAAAGAAGTAAAGGGGGTTGATGGCAATACTGTACCAGGTGGAAACAATTAAGGAAAAATTATGACCTTCATTGGAAGAATTATTTCTGGATGGTTCCCAGATGAGTTAAATTAATAAAGTTGGAGGATAATGAAATAATATCCTTTTCTTTCTTATAATATCCTTTTCTTTCTTTGTCTATCCACAGGTCTGTAATGGTTGTGTAGTGGCAGATTTTACTGCCTAGTAATATCTGCCATGTATGCCACGTACCAATTTCAAATTGAAAATAGACACTTCTTTATCTCATGGGCAAGTCTCAAGCTCAGGAATTCAATTTGTTTAAATAATCCTTGAAATTGCTTGGGAACTTAGCCACAGAGTTGAAGAATGTGAGCCTTTTTTAATAATTAAATTCTAATCTAAACATAAAAATGAAGCGCGAAAGATAACAGTTAAGATACATTGTGGGTTTTCATTAAAGATGGCAAACAATATTAATTTCAAGATTGTTTTCTCTTGGCTGTTGAGCTATTAAGTATACTTAAGAGCGTCAGAATTCTAGAAACAATATCTATGTTCAGTCAAACCGATTAGCTTTGTGGTTTTAAGACTATCTGGCGTTCTTGAATGGGTATATCCCAAGTAAAACTGAAAAAGGGTGAACTTAAAGGGAAAATGGAATTTACATTTATCCATCCCTTTTTTATTGTTTTGCCCTCACTTTGACAAAGCATCAGTCCTAACAATGCCTGATAAAAATTGTAGGGTTATAGAAATGAAATGAAGAGGAGCTGTTCTTGATCTAATATGAACAGTAAACACAAAAGTAAAGCAATCAACTTGTTAAAGATTCCCCAAAGGCCACCAAATGAAATTAAAATTTGGTGGTTCTATTGTTTTGGTAGAAATTATTGAATTTTAAGGAAGGCAAATCTGTTTGTCACCAAATATATTGGATTACTGACATAGAAGTGTATTCTCTCAAAGGGACTTCTTCCTGAATTCTTTGAATTAGATGCCCTTAAAATGCCTCTTCTGTCTGTAAGGCTTGGAGACACAGTATGCTATAGAAAAAAAAATATTTGTTAAAGTCAAAGCATTGTAGCTATTGGTTTCAGTTTTCGTCCACTGTTATTTTGAAGCATATGAAATTTGTCTTAGTTGAATGCATCTCTTTTAATCACTGCTATTATTCAATACATTTGAGCTGCTATAAGCAACTGTCAGGATAGAAGAATGTCTGTGCCAGAATTAGTGAGTGCCAAGTTGTTATCTTGAGATTCCAGTTAGCTTCTGTATTTATGCTGAATGCAATTAGTATTTAGCTGTAACACTCATTTCCAATCTTTCTTTAGCCATTTTTTCTTTCTGTTTAGTTAGAACTCTCCTGGGACACAAAAAATGGTGAAAAACAAATTGGCCTTCCTTCTCTGGGAAAGCTGTGCAAAGTGGCATGACACTGTCTGCCTCTAATGAAAAAAACTCTCAGCCATTGTATATAGCAATATGTGGTGTCTGACAATACTGTCTTCTCCTGAAAGACTCCTGAGAGTACCTCCCGGGCTGCTGCATCGTGGAAAGAAACCCCATTGTCTAAGGTCACCAGAAGAGATCCATTATTGAGGATGTTTACAGCATGTATTGCTACTTTTTCCTGTGTTCTGTGCAATTCACACTGTTTTTCCAGCCTTCTGAACAAAACAGTTTTGAAGATAATTTAGAATTTCCTATCAGTAAAGGGACTTACGTTAACACGTTCTGAATCTTTCACACAGTTAAAAAAATTCTGGTTGAAGGGAGCCAGTGATTGCACAGAATGTATTGTCTCTCAAAGGATGCAGATCAATTAACAGTGGTTGCTTATTCTGTTAGTTTTGAGGTGTGTATACCTTGTTTGACTCTACATGCTGGTTGTTCCTTGGCAGCAAAACTACCTCTAGCTCTGTTTTGACAATCTGTATTACTGTTTTTAATATCCTTTTTTTTATGTCCTTTTCAGTTTCACAGATTTTAGCAAAGTACATAGTTTTTTGAACTGGTTAAATCTAGAAAAGTAAGCACTAAATGTGTGGAAATTGTTCTGTCACCAAGTTAGAGAGACAAGTCACTGCTCTTTCCGTGGCACAGTTTTACGCCTCACAGAACTTCTCATGGAGTTTGCACCAGCCTGTGCTTTTTTTAATGCTAAATCTTTAAGAAACTAATGAATGGATCCTATATAATCTATAATGAATTTAGTATTTATATTGGAAAAGTTGACTTACACCTAGAAGAGCAGCATTTCTAGCCACTGTCGTGTGCTAAGGTGCTTGTTGAAATGCAATCTAAGTATAAGGGAAAGAAGCTTGTCCATTGGGCAAATAGCATTTACAGCTGAGAGGAATGTCTTCTGAAATGCTAACATTACAGATGGTAGAATATGGAACTAATTTTAGGAAGGCCTTAACAGGCTGTGTTTTACTATTTTATAGTAATTTCTCCACAACTTGCAGAAATTTGCTTTCTGACTCTTCATCTGCTAAGAACCGTTGTAAAAACATTTATGATGTGCCAAACAGCCAAGCCAATTAGGCTGTCATTACCCCTTGGCATTAGTTTAGACTGCAGTTTCTTGCATACATAACTGTATAGATGCCATTTAATATCCTTTTCAGAACTATGTATTTATACAGTGTAAGCTGTTAAACACAAAAGGAAAAGGAAAACTGTTTCTTGATATGTGGCAAACACATGAGGAATTTTTAAAGCATTGTAGCATTGGCTATTTAATCATAACTTGTAGGTCTAATAAAATATCTGTGAGATGGAGGGAAAATAATAATAAAAAGTAGAGACAAAGAAACAGCTGCAGTATGAGACTTGACTCCACCTTATTTGAAAGCAGACATTTTTTCAAAGCTCTCCTGGCCTGTTTGTGCAGCTGTTTTTTGTCACATGGTGCTGTGGATGTCTGGGCTGTCAGTTGCAGCCTGGGAAAGTTCAGCAGAGGATACTATGGACGTAGACACTTTGGGGTCTGAGAGGGAAAACCACTTAACAGCTCAGCTATAAAAGACAGGGGACAGGAGGTCAGAAGTAGCTGAGTTCGCAGAGAGCGGACTCCTTTCCCCCTACTTTTTTATACCTTTATGTTAGGATGAATAATCTGGTGTAATTCACCATTTTTGAACTCGGGGAGAAGGGCTGCTTTAATTCAGTAATTCTTCAGATAATTCAGGTTATACATTGAAAAGGAAGGAGAAAAGCAGCAATAACACAGTGCAGATTTCAGTGAATCACAGCAGACCAAGCCCATTGGAAGTGTACAGGATGGATGTTTTTTAGCACAAAGCCAAATTGTAGGATATCAAGAAGAAAAAAAGCAGGAACATGCTGGAATACTAAAAATTCATAGCTTGTATATTTTTGGTAAATGTATGCTTTCTCTGAGAGACGTAAAATTTTTACCAACGTTACCTAAACCTTTCAGTGTGCTTCTGAGCTAGGGAATGGTTTTAGCTAACACATTTCACAGGTTTAAAATGTAGAGCACAGTCTGTTCATCACTGTATGTAAAGCAGGTAGCATATTCCATTCAGCTGCAGAGGAATTTAGACAAGAATGTAATCATCTGGGTAATAATTGTACCAGAATAGTTCAATTAGAAATCCTTCCACCCTCTAACCTTTTAAAAAATTCTCTTGTACTCTATTACATAATTTTATGTTGATTCAAAAGACAGCACCCCAGTATAGCTATACTTATTGTCTAGCACCTACTAACCTACGGGTATATTTCTACACATAAATATTATACAAAGCTCTAAAAAATCCGAACTGTAGTATTAGGGCTTTATTTGCAAGAGCGTTAGTGTAATGGATATATATGTTACAGAAACTTGTACACACCTTGCAATGATTAGCTGTTTGTACTGTCTGGCTAATGAAATTCCTATTATTCATGTACTAGCCCATTAAGAAGGATAACCTTAGCAGGATGCATGACTGAGTATCTTCAGCAGGGCTTTAGATTTGTCTGAAGAAAGAGTAGTTGTTTTTTTCCCCAAAATGGCTTTGTTTTCATTGGCAAACAATGTGGTGTGAAAGGATTTGATCAGTAGCAGAGCAGATGGTTCCGAGCTCTTCTCATGTCCATCATATGTGCTTTGCTTTTAATTAGATGCAGTCTGTCCTCTGAGGCCAAATAGTTCCACTATACATGTGGTTCAGATTTTTCTGAAGGGTAGCTATCCCTTAAGCACTGGTGTCTTTGGCTGTGGACCCCTTTGAGAATGTATCACACAATTATTTCATCTAATGCAAACAGTGTTTCCATCTTCTGAACATGTAATTGCTCACACCGTCTTGACCGAAAGATCCTCATCTCCTCAAGCCATTTCTTGCATGACAAGATAGCTTGACTACCTTCATACTGCAAGTTTGGATGATGTGCAGTGCAACACAGTCCAGGGAGAAGAAGTAGACTTAACAGCCATGCTAAGACATCACCTTGACCTTACAGACTAATATTCTCCTGAATTTTTTTTCCGTCTGAGAAAAGCAAGGCAGAATGCCTTGTTTAAATTCAATATAAATATAAGAAAAACCTTTCTCTGGAACATGTTGTCCAGAGAGCTTGTGGAGTCTCCATCTTTGGAGACAGTCAAAATCTTACGGGACCTAGACCTAGTCAACTGGCTGTAGCTGACTCTTCTTTGAGGAAAGGTAGGGATTGGATCTTTAGAGGTGTCTTCCAACCTCAACCCTTCTGCGGTTTTATGTAGCAATTGAAATATGATCATAACAAAGGCATAGTCTTAGGGTAGTGAGGCACTGGAATGGGTTGCCCAAGGAAGTTGTGAATACTCCATCTATGGCGGTGTTCAAGGGCAGGTTGGACAGAGCCTTGGGTGGCATGGTTTAGTGGGAGGTGTCCCTGCCCATGGCAGGGCAGCTGGAACTAGATCATCTTAAGGTCCTTTCCAACCCTAACTATTCTATGATTCCATGATAGTCTCCCAGAATGTTTCTGTGTTACCTATTTTCCCCACTTTCCTCCAAAGTAGTTTTTGAATATTTCTTCGTACTCCGCCAAAACCTCCAGAGGTCCCTTCTAACCTCATCCCTTCTGTGATTCTGTCAATCCACTGAAATTTCACTGTTTCACCCACTTGTTTCCTGGTAGCATTTGGTACATCATCTCTTTGGGGATATAGCCCTCACAGGCAATAGCTGGTGAGACTTAGTCAGGAGACTGTTCTGTGACTTCTGTATTCAAGTCAGAAGAGGAGACCAGACAGAGGAGATTGTGGTGTGTGGCTGCTGCTGACAAAGCACTAACAAGGGAACTGCAGGGGAAGGAATGTCTCCCTTTCCAGCTCTGTGAGACAGATCCACTACTGTCTCCAACCCTTGTTTCAGCTTACAGGGGAAATCACCCTCCTTTCTATGGTCAGGCTGTGGGCTATAAGACTTTATTCAAAGATCGATTTGATCCTGTCTCTTTTAGACTCTTAGCATCTCATGGTGAGCCATTAATACCTGCCAGGTGCACTACCTATCCCAGAGAGTCCCCACAAATTACGAAGAGGTACTTCAGACTCCAAAAGTTTTTACAGTGGGGTGGACAGACTGAATGTGACAGAAATGCTCAAGTACTTGTCTGAACTCATTTACAAATGCAGTAATAGAATTTGGGACAATATACATAAAGGTTTGAACAGTTAAATGTGAATCTTAAAACATCTTATTTCTGGTTTAGTTTTAATCTAATAAATACTGGAAAATGTAAGAACAAGAACTTGTAAATCGTAGGCCAAAACTCCATGTGTTTGTCATTCTTTAGAAGCAGGATTTTTGTCGTTTTTTAATAGAGTGGAATTGGCAAATCTGAAGATCTATATTACTTTCTTTATGGAAAAGGATTGAGTGGATCAAATTTTAAATATTCTCATTTATATATTTACTTATATTTATATGAAAAAAATTACTACTTTACTTGATGCCCCCAAAATGATTCACAGGATCCTCCAAAAAATGATAGCATACTTAGATGGTGTTAGCTGTGCATTTAGGATTGCTTTTTCTTAGTCATTGAATATAACTGTTTCTTTTTTCTTTCTGTATATCAAGAAGTTCTGAAATCTAGCTGACCATTCACATAATTCTGCTTTCAGTCAGAAGTTTTGCGTATGCTCAAATGAAAGAACTGTAGAAAAATTACAGTTCTGCATAGCACTATTAAAGAAGTGAAAGACATTAAAAATACAGACAAAAACATGTAAATGAAAGACTTTGATCTGGCAACTTCTTATGAATAACACAAACTAGCAGAGAATCTCAGTGTTAAAAATACATGCACATAGGCGCTCAATAGGCTTAATCACTTGATTAAGGACTAACTATGTGTATCAAAGTTAAAAGATCAAATCTTTTTTTTTTCATCACAGTTATATTTGCTTGCTGCAGATAGAGAAAGCTTTGATCCAATTAATTATTCACTTGCTATTTTGCTACAACAAAAATTAATAACAAAAAGCTTTAACTGAATGCTAGGGTAGAAAAGGTATCTAATTTTGTAGAACTTGCTGGTTTTCAGAGGCTGTTAGTGAACTGATTAAATGTATTCCATTGGCAAGACAGTAGAAAAAAGCATTATTGACAGAAAATAATTGCAAAACCTCACAGCAAGGGATAATCTAAATTTACATGGAGGCATATCTTCAGTGTTATAACCAGCAAGTGTTATCTTGTAATATTAACGATACATTTTAATTGGGGCTACATCCTAATGGAACCAAAGGGAGTAATTGCAGAAACACTTCAAGCAAAAGGTTTAATTAAAATTTCTTGTTGTACAAAATTGTGTCCTTTCAACTAATTTAGGTAAACATTTGGAATGGCTTGTAATGTAAGCTTTTTTAAGCAGTGGTGTTGATCAGTGTTAGAAATGCATGCTTAATCTTGATTTACAGCTAAAGCTTTATATACCAGAAGTATTTGCATTTTTTTAGTTTCTTTGTTTCTTTTAGGTTTTTTTTCCATTACAAACGGTTGAGGGTCCACAATGCAGCCATTTCGCAGGCGTTTTAATTTTATTTGTTCCTCTGAATTAGTCATTTCCTATGCAAAACACTGCACTACTAAACAGTTGAGGTCTGAAATAATTTAGAACAACATCCATGTTTGTAGTCAACAAATATTGAAACTCTATTCACACTATTGAAAATCTGTTGAAAAAATATCAGAAAGATACAGTAGATATTTAAATCCTTCATTTTCTTCTTTTTTAAAAGCTGTAGCTTGAATATTTATTTTTAACTGTTGCCTTCCTTGCCCAGTGAGTGAAAACTTGACCCAATTGGAAGTAATGGGAAAAAAAAACATTGGCTGTAACAGATTCAAGATTTCAGTTGTTATTAAGCACCTTTGACATGAAAGGGAGACTGTCTATTTTCAGAAGTATATATGGTGTAAATTAACAGATGAAACAGCAGATAAGCTTGTAATACCAAGCATGTGAGATAAAAAAACAAAACCAAACCAGTTTTCCTGTATAAAATCAAATTTGATTGTCCAGTCTGCAAATCAAAATGAGACAAGGATCATTTTAATTAATGATTTGACATTCCTGTCCAGTGAGGATATCTTCACTGAGGAGAATGGACTGTATTAGGTCAAAGGTTATACTTGATAGTGACAGAGTTCAACATTCTCCCTAGCTGTTCACCAGCATTTCTTCTCAATTTTGTCATGATGGAGCCTTGGCTGATATTTTGGAGTAATAATCTGACCACCTCTTTATAATACCCACAGTCGTTTACTGCTTCAAGTTGTACATTCCCAGCTTATCTGTAATCAGATAATGTAATATGTAGTTTACAATATTACATATTCAGTTAGAAATTACTTCACTTTCTTCATAATCTAATCTGAGTGCAGAGAGTGGCAAAAGAAAATCACATTTTTACCATTTTCATATTCATGTTGTCATGACAGATATCACTGTTGGCTGCTCTTTGATGGATACACCACTCTTAATGGCCTGTTTTTCTCTTTGGCCATTGCTGTCAACCTCAAAGCTGAGTATCTCCATGTCACAAATGCAAATACCTTCTCACTATTTCTTGCTCCTGCCTGCAGTTCTGATATGACTCATTAGGTCACTGCTTTTGGTGTCCTCAGAGAATTTGTGTTCAGTGGCTGGAGACGGAGTAAGTGGTTGGTGAGCACTGCATCTGCATCTAGGATTGCATTGATTGCATCTGTGTTGCAAAGCCATGAGATTTTGTTTCAGAGATTATGAAGCTTCAAGAGACAGACATGGTTCTTTTAGGTCTTCAGAGAGGTAACAAATCAAGGGGAGAATTGCCGATGAAGCTGCTTTCATGTATTGTACTTGTGTATGACACTTAGACTGTGTTTACCATCAGCTCATGCTGTGTCCTCACCCACTGATATCCATCTTTCTTTACAGCTTATGGTAGTATTTAATTAGGAGCATTTTGCTCAATTTTGATTTATTCTTTAATTTTTTCTTTTTCTTTCTTGTGAATGCTTTCCTATTGTTAGTCATAGAATCATAGAATCGCAGGGCCACAGAACCATAGAAACATAGAATAGTTTCAGTTGTAAGGGACCTTCAGTGATCATCTAGTCCAACCCTCCTGCTGTGAGCAGGGACATGCATATGTATATGGAGAGAAACACTGATGTATTTGAATTTATGGGTATGACAGAAATATGAAAATATAGGTAATATAGTGATGTCATGTAAATATTAACATATATGTATCCCAATTCATTCTAGAGTAAGCATATTACTACTTAAAGGAAATGAAAACTCTATTACATCTAGAAAAATATTTTGAGAACTAATTTCTATTATCCCATAATATCAAGAACAGATTTTTGATTGTTGGTTTTAGATAATCTTGGTGGATATAGCCTGTTACTTCATCATTATCACAAGCTTTTGGTCAACAAGAGTGAATGGTAATGACTCATATATTATTTTCACCATGAAAAGAGAGTTAGCTTCCTATAGCAGGAAACTATGTTAAATAATCTCTTATACATGCTGCAGTTCACAAGCCACAGGCTTATAGACGTTGGTGAATGTTGTATTTTACCAAGTGAATCCTTCTCTGCTCTATTGGAGTTTTCCAATATTAGAATTTTCCAGTCTTCTTGGTTTGTTAGTGATATCTAGCTGGGTTAAAGAAACTAGAAACAAGTATTTATTAATCGTGATTTCTCTGTTTGACTTCTTTCAGCTTTTTTCACTGCCTACATCTAGAAATTTTGATGGAGGTCATCCTTTCTCTTGGATTGTCAGTAACTTTTGTTTATCTAAGCCAATAGCCTCTATTCCATGCTGATTTAATCCGTATGTTTTGGGGTAAAAATAGAGAAAGGAGTTGAGTTTGCCCTCCTGTTTGATTTTAAGGGAGTGCCTGAGTCAGTACAGAGAGCCTGATGACTCAGACATTCTTGTAGTAGTTGTTAAAATAGTCTGCTTACCTCTCAGGCAGATGGTGAAGTATCGTATTACAAGTGCTAAAAGATAAGAATAGACATGTAGAGAAAACAGTTATTCTGATTTCATTAGAACAGTTGGTCTGTTTTGCTTGGACAAAGATGAGTCTGTCCTGGACCATTTTCAGACTTAGGTGGTACAGTTGGTCTTCTCCAGGAAGAATTTTTTTTTAAGGTCTCTGCTACTGTTGGTAAGGCAATATAAGCATAGTGCCAAAGAATATTGTAGAGCTGGGAAAATAATCTTAAAAATACTTTTATGGTGTTATCCTGTCTATTTCTACGGAATTGTATGCTTTCAAATCCTCTTGACAATTTTATTAAAAGGAAAAGGGTAGTCCAGGGTTCTTAATATTCTTGTTTGTTTCTTTCTTTCTTTTTAATGGGATGGTGAAAGAGGCTATAAAGGGGTGGAACAAAAGTGGAGAGTATGACATGTAATATCAGTAATGACTTGGAGAATGAAGTGAGTTATAAAATTAGTATTACTGAGCTTTCAAATAGAATAGGCACTTACATTCTTGTCAGATTTAAACCAGAAAACTGTCATAGAAAAGCATTGGTTATTTAGTTTCCCACAGAGTGCATCAAGAAAGGAATATGTAAGTGTAATAGAAGTACTAAGAAGTAGGTGTTGGTAAATGGGAAAGGAGATTTAACTCATTTGAACATTATGTTTATTGTATGTCCGATATTTCCAAGAACTGTGATCACCTGTTGACATAACCTGTAAAATGCAGACCTCTCAGAAAGCTAATCTTCATTCCAGCTTGATTTTACACTATTATTTGTAGAGACAAGGATAGCTACTGCAAAGCAGATACCTTTGCCTCATATTGTTACACAACTACTTATTAAACCATTTAGCAACTTTTCATTGTTTAGCCTTTACCTGCCTGTTTTCACAGATGGATCTATCAAGAGTCCCTTGTTTGAGTGGCATGTGTATTACTGAAAGCATCTCATATCTTTTCTATCTGAGTCACCACTATTAGAATGCTTGAAGCTTAAATGTAATATATTCCTCAGCAGAACACTGTTTTCTCCATGCCAGGAGAAATTTTTTCACTTTTAATAAGGAATTTTTTTATTCTTTATAATTGAAAAAAAGCCAAATTTTTTTGTATTTTCATGGTGCAGAGCACACCATTGCTCCGTGAACTCATGGAACAAATTGGCTTTTTTGTGAAATCCTTATGGGTACAGGAAGCAGAACTGGGTTCAAGGAATTTTACAGATGGCTTTTGTGAGCTCGAAGTGCAATCACTACTGAGAAAATAAACAGTCAACGGCTCTGTAAAGGCTTAATGTTCATCCTGTGGATAAAGGGGTTTGTGCAGTACCTCATGTGCGTGTGCTGTTCTCTACAAAGCGTTAAAGGGAATGTGAGCACTTCAGAGATTCTTGGCTACAAACCTAGATTTGATGTCTTTGGAGGTCTTTATTGTGCCTTTTTTTTGTCTGGCAGTTTGTTTCTTCATACTGGATCGTCATCGTGTGGCAGTGGGAACATTTTATAAAGTCTCAGTCATTTTAGTTATTTAGACAAAATCAGAATGAAGTGAAATGATGAGTTCAGTTAGGAATACAGAAAGTCAGATAGTTTTGGGATCGTGTTTTTGGTTTGGGTTTTGTTTTTCTTACAATCTAATGATTAGTTGGCAAAGATAAAGCATTGATGACGTGACTCTCATACCTGAGTTGTTACCACTAGCATGTTCTGGGACACATAAGAAAACCAATAGAACTGCATAATCTTTTCTCCAGCTGCATCGTAGTACAAGGTCAGACTGTAGTCTATGTAGCTGTCAGACTTGTAATACAAATGGATACACTGGACAAGTTATGATGTGAAAGATTTCTCAGAAAGAGCCAACAGCTCTTGAAAGTATATGATAGTGATACAGTACATGGAGATCTTCCACATAAGGCAGAGAACAACCCATGGTGTTGCGAGGCATCTCTAAGATTGTTGAGTTTCATGTATGATTTTGTCCCTACATTGGAGAGACATCAATTTGATAGGTGCACGACTCAGTGGATAAAGAACTGGCTGGATGGCCGCATGCAAAGAGTTGTGCTCAATGGCTCAATGTCCAGCTGGAGACTAGTAACGAGTGGTGTCCCTCAGGGATTGGTGTTGGGGCCGGTCTTGTTCAACATCTTTGTCGGTGACGTGGACAGCGGGATTGAGTGCTCTCTCAGCAACTTTGCCAATGGCAGCAAGCTGTGTGGTTTGGTTGATATGCTGGAGGGAAGGGATGTGATCCAGAAGGACCTAGACATGCTTGTGAGGTGGGCTGATGCCAACCTTATGAAGTTTAAGCATGCCAAGTGCAAGGTCCTACAGCTGGGTGGGAGCAATCCCAGGCACAGCTACAGGTTGGGCAGTGAAGAGATTGAGAGCAGCCCTGTGGAGAAGGACTTGGGGGTGTTGGTCAATGGAAAAGTGAACATGAGCCAGCAGTGTGTGCTCACAGCCCAGAAAGCCAACCGAATCCTCCTGAGCTGCATCAAAAGGAGCGTGACCAGCAGGTTAAAAGAGGTGATGCTGCCCCTCTACTGTGCTCTTGTGACACCTCACTTGGAGCATTGTGTACAGTTTTGGTCTCCTCAACACAAAAAGGACATGGAATTGTTGGAACAAGTCCAGAGGAGGGCCATGAGGATGATCATGGGACTGGAGCACCTCCTGTATAAAGACAGAATGAGAAAGTTGGGGCTGTTCAGCCTGGAGAAGAGAAGGCTGCGTGGAGACCTCATAGCAGCCTTCCAGTATCTGAAGGGGAGCCTATAGGGATGTTGGGGAGGGACTCTTCATTAGGGACTGTACTGAGAGGACAAGGGGTAACGGGTTCAAAAACTTAAACATTGAAAGTTTAGATTGGATATGAGGAAGAAGTTCTTTACTGTAAGGGTGGTGAAGCACTGGGATGGGTTGCCCTGGGAAGTTGTGAATGCTCCGTCTGTAGCTGTGTTCAAGGCCGGGTTAGGCAGAGCCTTGAGTGGCATGGTTTAGTGTGAGGTGTCCCTGCCCATGGCAGGGGTGTTTGAACTAGATGATCTTAAGGTCCTTTCCAGCCCTAACTTTTCTATGATTCTATAATTCTGACTCTATGATGTAAGATCTAGCATCACCCAGCCACTGGTTGTAATCGAGGACTCTATAGCACATTTTAAATCTATTCTGCATAGCTCTGCACAGTTTATGCTTGAATTGAAAGTATTCCATCGATACTTACAGGTTTTGATTGCTTCAGAATAGTTTTGAAATGTTAATGTAAACAAAGAAAATAAATGGATAAATGCCATTGCTACTGTCCACACAAGCAAAATAAGGATAGATAGATATGCATCAAAGAGCTTATAAAAAGCTCACAAAAAAATTGATAATGAAGAAATTATAAAACACATACTTGAGTAAGACTGAAAGAATTAAATTAAAGGATGTAATTAAAGAATTGTTTCCTAATGAGAACAGAGCTGAGAAAAAAGAGAATACAGTATTTCAAAATTAAATATTAACCGAATGGTCACAAAAGTGTTTTTAAATTTATTACTTCCATAGATCACCAAAAACTAACATCAGTCTTAAAAGATGTATATTTTAGAGTGAATTTGTTCATATGCAGTAATTTAAAATTGCTAGTTTAAAATATAGAGAAGATTTAAAAAAACTCAACTGTTTTCATCTGCACTGGAAAGGGCAACAGCAATCATATGCCTTTTGCAATGCAGATGAAAGTAAGTTAGTTACCACAGTTATTTACTGCTCTCAGCTGAGCAGAGGCAGAAAAGAGGAAGGATTTAAATCAAGACATGTTTGCTAAAAGATAGCTGTAGCCATGGTTCGGGTACTTCTGCAAGTAGGCTATATTCACAACGTTCAATTAGAGAGGTCATTTCTCTGGCTGTTCTCTCTGAATTACACAAAGCCTGTGTCCTTAAAAAAATAATAATTAAAAAAATATATTAATTGGCCTCTTTGGGCATTTTTCTCTATGATCTGTTTTTAAGAGCTGCTTTTCTTTGTGTATGTGTCTATATGGTACGTGCAATATTCAAGGAAGCACACAAAGTATTTGTATAAACTAATAGCAAAGCAAATAGATGTCCAAAACTATTTTTGCATGGAAATGACCAAATTGCGTAAGGCTTGTCATTGGCTTAGGCATTGGCTGAATTGTTGCATTAGCTGAATATCTTACTACATTTTGTTTAGGAAGAGGCAATGTAAATTCACAGCATTGCACACTTTTTTTTTTTTTTAATATTTCCCTTGTAATATGCAAGAAATTTAGCAACATTTCAACATATGATACCCAAAGTAAATGTCACAGTTACATTTTAAAACACTATTTGTTTTATATTCCTTTTATGTTGATGATTTTTGATAAAGTAGTACCTCTGAAATAGTTGAATAATGAATGTTGTCTTTCAAGATAGAAAAAATATAGCACAGAAAAGTGATTTGCAGAATCTAGCCTAAGTATGAACAGGTGTTTTTCAAAGCTAGCTTAAGAACTGCAGAATTATTCTAGAGCTTGTTGTCAGGCATTCAGTGTTACTGTTTGTATACTGGAAATAAAATCAGAAGTTCCTCAAATCTGCTACCAAACATGAAAGTGTTTTGAATTTTACAAAACCCCTCTGAGTAGGCAGCAGCAGCTTGGCAAAGTGACTCAGCTTGTCCTGAGGGATGTCTCCTGGAACTGGCTGGAACCAGCTGTGTCCAGCATTGGTACTTTGTTGAAATTACTATGAATAGGTTGGAAAGGTTTCAGAGCAATTACCAATGTTTTGGTTAATGAACCATACTTTAGAATTTGAATGTAAAGGACATATTTTTTGATCCACCTTCGGTCATCGTTCCTCTGGTTAGGTCATGCCATCTTGGTTCATATACCGGAGTCAGGATTCAGATGATTCTGATAATTTACCCTGAGGAGAAAGACTTGGGGCTGTTGGTGGATGAGAAGCTCAACATGAGCCCG
>JAOEHY010020035.1:0-22067 GCA_025447955.1 Psilopsiagon aurifrons
TGAAGCCATGCTGGCTGTCACCAAGCACCTTGTTGTTTTTCATGTGCCTCAGCATGCCTTCCAGGAGAATCTGCTTCAAAATCTGCCAGCACAGAGGTGAGGCTGACTGCTCTGTAGTTCCCCAGCTCATCCATTTTCCCCTTCTTGAAAATGTGGGTTATATTTCCCTTTTTTCAGTTGTTGGGAACTTCACCTGACTGCCATGATTTTTCAAATATGATGGACAGTGGCTAAATGAAGTTGCTAAAGCTTCATTTGCCAGCTCCTTCAGGACCCGCTGGTGGATCTGTGTTTAATAGAGGGGAGATTGTTTTCTGGTTTGGGGGTGTTTTTTAAATTATCATTAGTAGTAGTAAATCTATATTTCTTTTATAATCACAGATTCATGGAATGGTTTGGGGTGAAGGGACCTGTAAAGATCATCAGGTCTAACTCTCCTTGTCATGGCGAGGGACGCCTCTCACTAGAACAGGTGTTCTTTTCAAAGGCCTTACAGATGTCCAGAGAGTTGGCATCTTTCCTTTACCACTGATGCAGTTATTCCATCATAAAAGACCACAGACTATTCAGGCATAACTTGCCTATGGTGTAGCCATGTTGACTGTCTCTTATTACCTCCCTGTCTTCCGTATGCTTCAATATGACTTCCAGGAGGATCTGTTGCATGATCTTAAGAGGCACAGAGGTGAGGGTGAGAGGTCAGTTCCCAGGTCAGTTCCCAGAGTCCTCCTTTTTACCCTTTTAAAATATGTGTGATGTTTCCCTGTTTCCCTTCTTGGAACATTTTTAAAGACACTCCTTCTACACCTTATTCATACTTACTGCTTCGGCTCATTTTTGTGAAAACTAAAAAATTAGGAAGCTGTTAGAAAATTTTATTTAACATTTTTGCTAGGGGAACTGTTGAAATATAGTGCATTCCATGTACTGAAATATTTAAGTAGTTTTCATTAAATAAAACAATAAAAATAGGAATTCTTTAAAGCAATAGATTATAATGCACATAGATCCTGTTTGAGGAAGCATTCATGTAAAATGAAAAATTGGTGATACATATCTTTCTGTAACAGTCCTTTCCTGGTTTGAAAATCCACTCCTTATTTTAGCATATTAAAGCTTTATTTATTATGCGTATTGGTCTTATGTTCCAGAAATAGTTGCTGAAGGTGAAATATATTCTTAATTCTGCACATCTCTGATTTAGATAGTACACAAATGGACTATAAAAAATTAACAATTTATGTAAAATAATATATACAAAAGATTTCATTAAATAAATCTATTTTATTATGATATTTAGTAACAATGGTAGTAAAACCACACTATAATATATATGAAAACTAGTAACAGTGAGAGTTTTCACACATAATATGTTGTTTTGCACTTCTGACCTCAGTTGTTCTTGATGCTAATGTGCCGTGCCATGCCATGCACATTCAGAATAAGTTAAGTAACCGGATATATTTTTGGTCTTCAGTAATTTCATCAGAAAGTGTAAGTACAGAAAACATTTTAATGCCCTTTTCAAATTACACAGTTTCCTGGAAAAGCAATATTCATAATAGTTTATTATTCAGATGCATAATCAGTTAGTTAACTGATGCATGCCTTCATAACTCTCATTGCTTCTCCTGGCTACGTTTTCCTTACCTTATTTGCCTTTTTCATCATACATTACTGCCACCTTTTACACAGTCCACTCATGGGGAGGCTAAATTTTGTAAGTTTTCAGAATTGTTAAAATTATTTTCCAGTGTATGGTATTTTCTCCTTCCCAGTTGTTTTTTATGGCCTGACTCCTAGTTAGTATCACTGAGGACACAAGTATGAAATCCTACTTATCCATATTCAGAAAGGCAAATAGGCAGTCAATCAAAGTTCATTGCAAAGGATAAGATAACTATCAGGATGAAAAGAGCTGCTTTGATGGAGGAAAAAAATCCCATCAAATTGGGAATAAAAAGTATCCCCAAGGATTTCCCACAAAAGAAACAGGCTTTAAAAAGAACTTGGAAGAGACTTCTAGCAGCAGGATGCTGCATTAAAGTGTTTAAAATAAGGGGTAATTGCAGAAGCAACTGAAGCCCAGGTTTTACCTTTCTCAAGTGACTACCCTGAACCACAAGATATAATCTTGTTCTGATTGTCGTCATGATGTAATCATGGTCTACTGAATCAACACTGAGGACTATCTTTTAGTAAGTGAAGGTTCATATCTTCTTATAGTAGACTTAGTAGACTTCTATTATCCATATTTTTTTAACATTCAAAATAATCAAAATTCAGCGCTGCTTATGGTTGCGGCTGATGCTAATCTCGTTGGCTGTTTAGCATTCAAGCTGTAGCAGGAATGATAAAAATGTAGTAATCTATCAAACTAAAGAGACTAAATGAAATTAGGACTACTACATAGTTGTAGTCTACATAATGTTTGTCTTGTGCAAATATCATGAGGAGTCACAAATCTGATTTTATTGTAGGCTATTCAGGGACATGCATCACATCTTCTTAGAAACATTTAACCAGCATAATATTATGTCACATGTACCTTCAGGCTAAGTGTGTTAGAATAAATTACCTTGAATCAACATTAAAATTGGCATCTATTTACAAAGGATGACCATTGTTAGTTACTAAATCACTGTGTAGGTGCTATAAAAAAATGAAGTACTTTGAATTAACTGTCAAATGTGGAAAAGATGTAGAAGCTGAAAAATTTTCCATCATACACAATATGATAAAAGCTTGTCTGAGTCAAATATGTCATGTTGTTTGCTACTGCTTTGATTGTGTGCATTAATAAAGTTGTAGCTATGATAATTGCTGTACTATACAAGACACTAAACTGAACTTCATATCTATGTATAATGATCTAAAGCTGTAGGGATACAGTCCTCAATCCTGTGAACTAAAAATTAGGTCTTAAATTGAATTTGTAACTGTGAATGGGTGCATATTTCCACTTGTTAAACTATGGAGTAATCGTTATTTAGAAACAAATGTAAATTAATTATATTTTTTTAATTGTCACATGTCATTAACACAGCTTTAGAAATTAGGGCAGTTTTTTTCATCAAGCTTTTTATGATTCTCAGTCTAAAATACTGCAGACCCTAGAGTAAGATAAATTAATCAGTAAGACTAATTTCTTCTCAAGCCATATAATCCCCCACATGAATAGACTGTAACTTCAGAAAAACCATGTGATGATGACAGAATAAAATCAAACAATTTAGTTGTTTACAGGTATCCTCTTCCAACAACTGTTTTGTTGAATAAAAAAAAAATCTGAAAACCTGCTTTGTTCAATATGAACTCCAAAATACACTCAATAACTTCCATTAGAAATAAGAATTTTTCTTATAAGCTTAGCTGTCTAAACATTTCTCCAGTTATCGGTAGAACTAAAGAAATAGGAAATCATATATTTAATACAGTTTTACCCTTTAAGTGGGATATTTTAAAACTGAAGTTTAGAATGTTTGTGGTATGGGAAATGAAGTCACAGAAAACAGTGACTCTCAGAAATGCTAGGCAGTTACCTCAGAATGTCGCATAAGTAACTGATTTTTTCTCTAGAATCCTTAGTTGTCTAAATAGGGATGATGAAATAAAATTAAGGAAGGGGCCTAGCCTCAGTTTGCAGCAGTTGACTGTGCTTCAAGATGACTATGAACACTGGAGAAATTTCAAAATACTCTGAAAGATGAAGGAGTTAGAAAACACCTCTAATAGGTACATAAGAACCTTGTTTCATTCAGATGCCCAAGAAGACCACAAGAAATTTGACCTCAGTATTCAAGTACAGGAACAATTATGAGGACTTAAGTGTCTGATGAGCTGATGAGAAGGTCCAGCTGCTGCAATTAGAAGCTGTGAAAACTAATCTGGTTTAGTATTCATCAGTTTAACAATAGACAGTGGTGAATAGGCCATCACCAAGAGTCATTAGAGTGAAACAGCACAGTTTTTAGGAAGAGCTTCAGTGTGCTCTTTATTTGGGTGTAGGAGCATGGATGAGACACACATTCTCCAAACTCTCTGTGGAGAAATGTGTAAGATGAGAGCCTAGAGGAATAATAATCATGGCCTATTTCTGCTTGAAATATGGGGTTCTTAGTTCCCATACTCATCCACCTCCTCTGGAGCTCCTAACATGTTCCTGACACTGGTAGATCTATGTTAAAACAAGTATAACAACTAACCTTCAAGTTCCAGAGTTTCATTCAGGTTCTTGTCAAAGCTAAAAAGGGTGTTTTTCTCACAGTATCTTCTGTTTTGCTTTTGTTTTGTCTATTAGCATCAGTAGCTGACCACTTTTGAAGCACTTTTGAAGACGGTATTGAGCTGTGTGGCCAGTGGTCTGAGAGAGCACAAAGAATTCATACAACATTGAATATTTCCTGCACTCCTTTTATCTGCTTTGATCTTATTTAAGCAAACATTTAATGTGTGAACATCTAAGTAAACACTGTTAGCAGCAGACAATATGCATTTTTGCATTTTTGTGGCAGTTCAAAACATCTTGCTCAATACTTCCTGTGTTTCGGCTGCAATTTATTCTTCCTGCTGGTTTTGATTCTCCCCAGCTTAGTAAAGCTTTCAGGCTATTCTTAAAATCTCTAAAATCTCTATTCCTATTAAGTAGTATTTTCTTGTTTTCTTCATTACTTGCTGTGATTTGCTGCAGTGATCTCACCAATTAGTGCAATGACTCTGGGCTCTAACTCACATTCTTTCCCCTTGAACATGGTACCATTTAGATTCTTTTTGTAAGAGTAATTCTGGAACATAGTTACAATTTCAGTGGTTATGGCATATGAGATAGCATGTTGCTGTGAATTCATTTATGTCCACTGACGTACATGCAACATAATGCCACTTTGAAGATGCGTAGAAGAAATGCAAGTCTATTCATTTTTCTGACTGTTGTGAGACCACCTTCTGTCATAGGATTCAGTGATGTGACTAAATTGCCAGATGTGTTTATTAGCAGCATTTTCTAAGGATTTTGCTCACCTTTATAGCCTAAACCTTTTTCATATCACTGAAGGTAAAAATCAGTGTATCCTTTTAGTGTAATTGGAATTTCTTTGTGATTCCATTGTTCAATTATATTTAAATTCAGCTAGCTCAAAGAAAAAAAAAAAAAAACCAAACAAAAAAACCCCAACAACAACAAAAATAAAACCCCACAAACAATAAAGCTAAAAACCTGTCTGTGTGATACAGTACTGACGGAAGCAGAAATGAGATATTGCCTGGTTGCAGGGACAAAAGTATGTTTATATCCCTTATGGCAAATAGTTACAGCTTTCTTCATAGAGGGAGAAACTAGGAGTAAAGCTCCTTGAACACAGAGGAAATCTGGAAATGTGGTGTGAGAGAGGAGCATTGAGAGAGCTCTGACAGGCTCCTGCAATCTCTATTTTAAAGCTCACTTTAAATGCATGACCCCAGATTTACTGAGCTCCAGGTTTTTGTGACACAACTGCTGATGATTAGGCCTAGCAATGGACTGCTGTGGCTGGCTTACAGTACTTTTTGTTTCTCCCTTTCTCAGTGGTTGTGCAGAGAGAAGGGGCGGCATCTGATCTGGAGGGGAGGAGGGTTGCTGGAGCAATACAATTCATGAAATGCAATTTTGCTTCTGGAAGATACACATGCATACTAAACATGTCCTGTCCACAATAAGTGACTATTCTGATCCCATGGCTCTAAATTCCCTTTGAATGTCATTAAGGAGATATGACTGTTATTCCTCACCAAAGATTGCAGGATTTCTCTTCAAGAAAACTGAGGACTGGCTGATGAGCAGCATTTGCAAATAACTTTCCTAAGGTCCGAAAGAAATACAAGCATATTTATATTTCATATGAAACATAGTTCAAAATTTGTTTCATCTAATAATGAAATGGCAAATGCATTGTATGTCAGAATATTTATTTGAAGACAAGTTGCTGTAAAAATAACTGAGACTTTGTTATGCACAAAATAGAAATAAAAAAGGAAAGAAGAAAGAAAGAAAGAATAGGCCAGGGAGGGGAGAGGAGGCCCTTTTTACATTGCCAGCATCCTTTACACATACATGTAATCAGTCACAACTATTATCCTGAGGAGCATGTACTTCAGTCTCTGTGTAGTCTAATCAGAAATGTGATATCTTCTGCACTTCTGCCAAAAGAAAAATCATGTATCAAGCAGTAAAAGATTTGACTTACCTCACCTAGTGTCAGAAACATATTACATCAGTTCAAACCAAGAGCCACCTGACAGTTTGTAGTCAGCTTTTCAATCATGAAGTCACATGGATGCCCAATGCAACAATGGATTTTAAAGGAAAGTGGATTCCACTGCTGAAGGAGCCATTCCCTGAAAGGGGAACTTATATTTAGTGCTATGTTTTCTCTGTGAATTTTGCTACGTTGCACGACATTAGTTGTCTTCCCATGAAAATTAATACTTGGGAGAGAAGAATGGAACACAATCGCGCATATATAGGGAAATAGACATTTCTTACAAAACACCTGGTGAGAAAAGGCACTGGCTAGAAACAGAAGGGCAATATTGTGTTCAAGTGATTGTTTCAGAAGCAGAAGTGGTTTTTTTAGTGTAAAGATGGCTTTGCAGCACTAGTCACTGCAGTTGATGCTAATAACAAGAATGCATTTGACCAAAATTGCCCCCTGTTCAGATTCTCAAAGATATTTAATCACTATGGCATTTTTCTTAGGGCTTTCTTTAGTATATTTCAAATAGTAAGTGCAAAGAAATTAGAAAAGGAACAAGAAAACCCCCCTGGGTACCCTATGTATAAAGTAGGGCACATCTGCAGCCCTATAATATCATTCTGATGTAACTCTTTGAGGAATTGCAATGAGCTCTCTGCAGTGCAAAGCTATACCAGGAGTGCTCAGAAGCTCTGTAAAAGGGAAACTTTAATACCGTATTCATTCACAGGAGGAAAAGAGTAAGTATCATTTCATTACACTTCTGACAATCATTTTCTTTCATCAGTAAAAAATTCTTCATAATAACTACTACTACTTCTTGCTTCTTAATAAATCACGAATGATATTTCATTGGATTTTATAATTAAAATTATCTTCTAACGTATTTAAAAGAGGACAGTGTTATTTAACTGATTATATTGTAATAACTGTCACCATTGGCAAGGGTGACTCTAGCTACATCCCTCCCTTCTCTGCTAAAATTGTGAACAACGCCAACGCAAGCTTTGGGAAGAAGGAGAAAGGGGGACTAAGCACAACAACTTTGGGCTGCCTGTTATTACGTGAGACCTTGACTAGGACAAGATTTGTGGTTTTCTTTTTTTTTTACATTTTCATTTTTGAGCTGGCCAACTCTAATGCAGCCCTCAGCTACAGAAACAGATGTTCAGAATGGCCTCATACAGACATGACTGTGTCAGAGCTGCCTCCCAGACCTGACCAAGCTTGGCCTCGTGACAGTAGGTGCTACAGCTGCCAAAACCAAAGAGCATTGTCTAATTTGTCTGGATAGACAAACTCTACAGTTTGATGTCAGGATTTAATGTGGTGGTAGGTAGGCACAGGTCAAGCCAGAATGTCAACTTCAGTGGCTTAGTGGGGGTACAAATATGTCAGTGACAAGATCATCAGCTTCTGGTAACAAGATAAAAATTTCCACCACTGAGTGTGTTTTTTGTTCTCTGGAACATTAGATTTCATTTGTATGTGTGATAATCACTGCAGGTAAATTCGGGGACCTTCTTATCTGCCCAGTGTTGAGCACCGGAGGTCACTGCAAAGCAGCACGGGACAGCAGAGAATGGTCAAACCACACTAGTCAGCTCACCTATAGCTTTTCGACAAGCGGCCTCTTGCCTTTAAACCAGGCACCTGACAAGTTCAACTCTGAGCCCAGTCTAAACTTCAAGAATAATCCCTACTTAGCTTTAAAGAGGGGAGTGGACAAAAAAACACACACAAAAAAAAAACCCAAAACAAAAAGGATTGTTAATTTCCCAAGCTCTCAAGATTTTAAAAGAAGAAGCTGTTAAATGCTGGGAAGGATAAGCACCAAGAACGACAGTCCATTCATGCTGCCACGAGTGCTCGCATCACATTCTTACAAACATACCTCAAGGAACTTGCTCCCAAAGCTCAAAGCCTCCTCTGAAGTAATTTCCAAGTGTCCAGTTCAGCCAGGAAATCTATGACTTTCTGCCCAAGAAAATCGAAGTGCTTGATAAGCTTATAAGCTTTTGAAGCCCCAGTTGATGTAACTGAGAAGATATGTAAAGATGTTACAGGCTCAGCGATGTAAGCATTTTTATCATTTCTGAGTGTTTGTACAGTTCATACAGTTCAAGTATTAAATCCCATCAAAAAAAAAGGATTTCACTTAAAGGTAACAGCAGTTCTAGTTAGCAATGTGTTGCCTCTGGTGGATATAATTTAAAGCAATGTGTCACTGACAGTGATTTCCTTTAGTTATTGATGATTTTCTCTAGTTTGCAAGAGCAGACCACAGCAGTTCTTAATTCTTTCAAATACTGTTTGTATATGCATGTTGTAAATGTTCACGTACATGTGCAGATTTTTCAAGTACTGCACATGTAAAAATACTTTGTTTTTTCAAAATTTCTTTGATTTCATATTTGTTCACTTATGGTTGTAAAATATATTAGAGCTTTCCAGGTGTAAGCACCTGTAGCTCCAGTGCTATTGAACTTTTTTAATAAAGTCCCAGAAGGCTTTTTTTCCGATGGGGAAAAAGTTTGCAGCAGCAATCCAGCTTTCAAAGCCAAATCTCATTTTCTGGTACTGCTCACAAGATAAGACTGAATTCGCCTCTCTGTAAACACAAATTTGAAGAGCCTTATGGAACTCATAAGGGAAAAAGGAAAAAACATACAAAAGAGGACAATATAACAAAACCCAACATAATAATCACAAAGAAAGCTGTCACTGCAATTTTTCCAGGGTTGCTTTAAGCTCCCACCCACAGTCTTAGCTTTTGTCACCTTTAGTTGTCTCTCAAGCACTCAGTCTTCATGAAAGTTTGGTATTCAGCACACGACCATTTCACATTTTACTACAACCCTCATCTTCTCTGTTCCAGTAGCTGGGTGAGCTGTAGATGAGCATTGATACTAGGAAAATAAACAACAGCTTGGCCAAGAGCTGCATAGCACTGAAGAGGATACAAAGCACTTATGCACCTATGTATCTATTATGTATCTATTCTGCTATAAGTAGTATACATTCCTCTGGAGTGAGGAATATATATAGGTGATCAGTTGATACGTAAGATGCACTTTCAGCGCTCCCATCTGAAAAGTATAAATTACAGTACTTGCAACTGTGGACGCATTCTAATTTCCACTCACTACCACAGTCAACTTCCAGGGGCAATGAGAGAAGACTACATTTGTTTCTGGCATTTACTTCTGCCAGTAGTCTGCAAGAAAGCAACATACCACCAAAGTAGCTCGTTTTTATGACTGCAGGGAGTTCAGAACTTCTTTGTTTCCCTGGGAAGCTTTGAAATGAATCCTACTTGTTAACTCCTTTTCTTATCAGCTCCTGCTGACATAGAGGATTTTATTGCTGAGAGGACCAGGTGTGATGACAAACACCTGGTGACTTGATGCTTGTAATTAAAAGCTAAGAAAAGGCAGCTCATCGTGAGGTCTATTGTTAGAGGAAGTATCTTTTGTTACACAAACTGATACAAGGTTTTAGTGTTGCCTGTCTCCTTAGGGCATAGTGAAGCAAAGATGTTCTTTTAAAATTGGGATTGTTAGGTAAGTTGTGATTCAGTGCTGCCTTCAGTAGAAAAGAGTCCTATTCTGTGATGCACACAGTTATTTGAAAATACAAAAATGTAACTATTTATGAATGTGTGCCTATCTTGATCATTGCCTCTCAATGGCTTTTAGTTGCTTAGTTTGCAGGAACATTAAGACGATTTTCACAAGGGTACTAAAGACATGAAGACTTTTTTGTTTTTATTAGGTGGACCTTTGATGATGCTAAACTGGCTGCGCACTTCATGACCATAAAACAGAACGAGAAAAGCCTAACCCTACCACCACTAGATGGCAGTGTTTCAGAAGAAACTCGGAAACAACCCTCAGCTTTACCACAATTAAACTTCATCTCAGTGACAGCTTTAATATTAAAAGCTCTCATAACCATTGCTCTTCATTTTCCTTTCAGTGTATGCTATCCATCCTACAACACTATCTTCTTTCATGTATGATATACACTATGTATATCATACCGTAACATTGGTATGCATTGTCAAACAATAGCACTGCTGAAGTGGAAACAAAACAAAAAAACCCCAAAGAATTAATTTGACGCTATTCAACCACTGCTGGCCTTCTTGCAGAGCCTGGGGGACCTCTAAGGTTGTCAGGGTCTATACCAAAATCCAGCACAACATGCAGTGAATTTTGTCAGCAACTGCAGGAGGTTGGAGGTGTACTGTTTCAGTATCAATAACTCCAGGAGCTGCTGCTCTGATTGTCTAAATGAACCTCACATTTTCACAACCAGCAGCTGCTTCAGTCACCATAGAATTACTTTTCATGGTCTGGAGGATACTTTTTCTAGACAGAACTGGGTGTTTAATCCCAGTCTTTTCTATCTCTCCTACTGACATTCTGAGACCATATTATAGCTCATACTGCTGCTGCCTCCTCTGTAAGCTGACATCAACCAAGAAATTGTTTCTATTCTTGGTCATTCTCTATCTGCTATTTGAGGACTGAAACCACAGTGCCTGCTGCCTCTACCATTCCTGGCTTCATGTTTGGTACTTTGTCAACCAAACACACGTGGGTGGGGAATAATGGGGAAGGGAATGATGACCTTTTTCAGCTGGGGTTGGCAGCTACCCTGGGAGGACACTCCTGTGAAGACAGACCTTCCTACGAGGTGATGGTATCTGGGTGACTGACTGGGCACAAATATTCCCCACATCCTCTGAATTAACTAATCCCTGCACAACTGCCTTGAGGTTTTGTTCCTCTACCTGCAACAGGGACAGCAAGCACCAGGCAGGCAGGATATCAGGGTGACATTCCTTTTCAGAATGCTATTTTGGCCTTCACTGATGAAAGCATGAGCATGCAAAGTGTCCACACACATGCACACATAGCACAATTCAATTTACCATCTATGGTTACAGTGACTCTGCCCTCTCAAGTCTCTATGTCTTCTTTTGTCCTTTTCTGTGTGCTGGGATGTGCTGTGTCAGCAGCCTGGGTACATTAGGCAGTGCTAGGTCTGGACAGTCAGCCAGGGAAAATGTTGCTGATGAGCAGCAGCAGAAAGAAGAGAAACTGTGGATAGGACAGAGGATTTTGCTTGTTTCCTGCTCCACTCAGAGCTGGCAGGGGAGGTGAAGGATGTGGGGAAAGGATGTTCAATAAGATCTATGCTGGCTTCTGCAGCCTTGGGGAGTGAAATTGTGTAAGAGTGAGAAAAAGGACTAGGTACATGAAAGAACAAACTTGCATAGTTAGTACGTCTAAGTCCATACCCAACAAAGCCCTGAGAGGGCTCCCCATGCTCTCAATTGCCATCTGTATTCTTCCCTGCACACTTCACAGATTGTTTCTTGACAAGCCAAGAATGTCCTAAAACTTTGATAAAGCTGAGGGGCAAGGTACCTAGCTCATATTTAGACTGCATCAGATTTCACAAAAAAAAAAAAAAAAAAAAAAAGAAAAAAAAGACCTGCCGGGGCCAAAACTTGTTTGTATTTCTCACACCACACTTACTAGATTTCATCCTAAAGAATTGGGGTGTAGGAGGCTGAAGGCAGAGCAGATAAACACCTGTATCCTGTGAACTGTAAGGAAATCTGAGTGCCTTCCTGTAGAGGAAAGATTTGGTTTCAGGTCATTTTTCTCATTGTAAGGACTTTATCCCTTATCTGCCTGCTGGAGTCTCCAAGTTACCACTGCAACATCAGATTTCTTCTGCTGCTTTGTGGTAGGTTGACCCTGGCTGGACACCAGATGCCCACCAAAGCCACTCTATCACTCTCCTCAGCTGGACAGGGTAGAGAAAATATAACAGCAGGCTCATGAGTCAAGATAAGGACAGGGAGAGATCACTCAGCAGTTACTGTCATGGGCAAAATGGACTTGATTTGGGGAAATTAGTGTAATTTATTGCAAATCAAACCAGAGTAGGGTAATGAGAAATAAAACCTAAACTTTTAAACACCTTCTCCAAAGCTCTCCCTTCTTCCCAGGCTCAACTTCACTCCTGAATTCTCTACCTCCCCTCCTTGAGTGGCACTGGGGAACAGTGAATGGGAGTTGGAGTCAGTTCATCACATGTTGTCTCTGCTGCTCCTTCCTCCTCAGAGGACTCTTCACACTTTTCCACTGCTCCAGCATGGGGTCCTTTCCATGGCAGACAGTCCTTCATGAGCTCCTGAGTCCTTCCCACAGTCTGCAGTTCTTCCTGAACTACTCCAGTGTGGGTTGCCCATAGGTTCACAAGTCCTGCAACAAACCCGCTCCAGTGTGGGTTTCTCTCTCTACAGGCCACAGGTCCTGCCAGGAGCCTGCTCCAGCACGGGCTTCACATGGGATCACAGCCTCCTTTGAACATCCCTCTGCTCCAGCATGGGGTCCTCAACAGGCTGCAGGTGGACATCTGCTGCTCTGTGGACCTCCATGGGCTTCAGGGGCACAGCCTCACTACGCTCTGTACCATGTGCTGCAGGGGAACCTCTGCTCCAGTGCCTGGGGCACCTCCTTCCCTCCTTCTGCCCTGACCTGGGTGTCCACAGGGCTGTTCCTCTAGCATATCTTCTTTCCTGGCTGCAATTGCACAGATTATTTCTTCCGTTTTAAATCTGTTATCCTAGAGGCATTACCACTGACACTGATGGGCTTGGCCTTGGCCAGTAGCAGTACAGGTTTAGGTACCTTTAGTGCCTAATCAGATTCAAAAATGGATGCAGTCTACGCAGAGTTTGGTAGTGCACTGCTCAAAGTTCTTTACAAAACTCAACCTTAATAACAGTGATAACTCCAGTAGTTTTATGGGTTTCCAAGGAATTCGAATCTCATCTTCCAAAATGACTGGAGTAACTTTTAGGATGAAAAGAAAACTGTTCAGAGTATGCTGCTACAAAAGTACACACCAAGTTTCTACTACAAAGATAGACTAAACCCAGCTCATAAATTCTGCCATTAATGAAAGCTAAATTTATTCTAGATTACAAGCACATTGGATGAGTGGATAGGTTGGATGGATATAACACCAAGACAGGATGACTCCAGGTGCCAAACTTGCCAAAGTGTGCAAATGAGGTGGGAGAGACATGGAAGGAAGAGCAGTAGGACTTTGTGAGTTCTTGGCATGACTGCTTATAGCTCTACAGTGAAACCTTTCAGTAATCAGCAAGTGTTACATGACACATGCATTTATTTCTGGATTTCCAGATGTGTGTTTTTTGCAAGATCATGTGTGAAACTTGCCCTCTGCCCGATGCAAAAAACATGGGATATGTGGAAATAAAAGCACTGACTTAAATACTCTGTTCTTTAACTACAGGAATGCTAAGCACTGTGCATGAAAAAAAATGTGCTCAAAGAGATGTAATTTTGACAGTTTGCCTGCTAGCCATGAATCACAACTTTTTAGAAAGTGATGTTATTTACTGTGAACTGTTTGTTCCTAACTAGAGAGGTTATTGCAACTATATGCCTTTCAGAACACATTGAGCAATATTTCAGCCAAGTCATTCCTCTGGTGTCCTGCAGCCTGTATCACTTAATCTATTTACAAAACAGGTTTAATCAGATCAGCACAAATTTTAAGTGTCTTCTCCAAATGCTCTCAACATTTCATCAAGGGAGTTTGTTGTGTCAAGTGTTCCTGTAGCAAATATCATAGCTCTGCTGTAGTTATTTCCAGTGATTGTGAGAGGGGGTTTTAGGTTCTGTATTGTAATTAATCCCTGTCACAAATTTATACATCCTGCTGCAGACATTTCCTTTTATAAGAACAGCCATTTTGAAGCCTGTTCCTTGCGCACATTGTCACAACATTTTCCACACGTTTTTATGAAAAAACTGAGGGAACTGCAGAAGGTATGCACCAATGTTGCAAGAAAAGTTGGAGCTGTAGATGAGCTTCTGATTCTGATTCATAAGCCTCTAGCATAATACTGTCAAACCCAAAGTATAGTCACTGTAAATTATAGGATGAATAACTGATTATAAAAGTCCAAATTCATCCAATCGAGAGGTCTTTGAATGATGGCTGGGGAAGTGGAAACTAATATGAAATAAAGGTTGAGGAAACTATTTTAATTTTTTTTGCTCTCATGGCTTTTTTGCACTCATGGATGGGCATATGCTTTGCTGGGCAAAAAAACCCACCTGGATGGCAAAGCCCAAACAGTGGTGCTGAATGGAGTTAGATCCAGTTGTCAGCCAGTCACAAGTGGTGTTCCCCAGGGCTCAGTATTGGGGTCAGCTCTCTTTAGTATCTTTATCAATGATTCGGATGAGAAGATTGAGTGCCTTCTCAGTAAGTCTGCAGAGAACACCAAGTTGGGCTGGGGCATTGGCCTTTTGGAGGGTAGGAAGGCTCTGCAGAGGATTCTGGATAGATGGTCCAAGGCCAGTTTTATGAGGTTCAACAAGGCAAAGTGCCAGGTCCTGCATTTGGGTCGCAACCACCCCATGCAACACTACAGGCTTGGGAAGAGCTGCTGGGAAGCTGCTTGGCAAAAAGGACCTAGAAGTATTGGTCAACACCCAGCTGAAAATGAGCCAGCAGTGAAGTGGTCAAGACAGCCAACAGCATCCTGGCTTGTATCAGAAACAGCATGGACAGCAAGGCTGGGGAAGTGTATGAAGTGCCCATAAATGTGTGGACAGTTGTCCTGACACAGATGTGCTTCCAGCTTCTACCCCAAGGTACTTGTGATTTAATGCACACATGCAAGAAGCAATATTACGTGGAAACACTTTAAGTGAATCTATGAGGATGCTTTCATGATTCAAAAGTAAGCCAATTAAGTCTATCTAATGAATGTGTACCAAGGACTACATAAAGAATTCACAAAGATCTCTGCATGAATAAGTTTCTTTTCTATTCCTGTTGTGCAATCTGTATATGAGAGATTGTATTCAAATGATCTTTCTTTCGTTGCAGAAAATCAGCATGCCCTTAGAAGTTCAAAAAGGAGTGAAGTAAAGAAAAATTGTGCTATCCATCACTGAAGACATTTTGAAGACGAACGCTAAGTTGGACATACCATATTTACTTGAAATATGAGCTATCCTGGGACAACATAAGCATCTTATTTCTCTAACTGCAGTTCCCTTTCTATAACATCTTGGTGAATGTCTGACAGTTGTCCCTTTCTTCCGGAGATTAATCTCTGCTCTCCATGTGCCCTCCGTGCCAACAACAATCCTTCTCTTTTCCCACGTATTTCAGCATCTATAGTATCCGTAGCTTTGGAAAACCATCACCTTGGGCTGTTTTTATTTCTTTGCACTTTGGCACTGAAATTGTTATTGTTTTTATGAGTTATCAAGTACCTAGCTACAAAATCAACAGAAATATTTTGAGAAGACGAGGCATTATTGATTTCAAATTCCCATGCTCTTTGCCAACCTTTAGCTTTTTACTTCCAGAAGAGCAAAGAAAAAATATTCTAAACCATACAAGAAATTCTCCACTTTTGATCTAAGGGAAATTGCATGCCTTTATTCTCAACACAAATCTTCCAACCAAAGAGTGATTATCAGTTTTAACCTTCCAAAAAACATCTGTGCCTTGAGGTAAACTGTGCATGGCTAATTAAGTTATCTAATGTAGCCCAGTGAACTTGTCAAGGCTAATGACAATCATAGGCTTAAGGGATTTTTATATCAAACTACAAATCTCTAACAATTTTCTATATATTTTTTGTTCTGTCTGATTGTTGAATATTTTGTACAAAAATTCACTTTACAATGATCTTCTTTTATGTTACTATACAGAAACAGTGTACTTGAGGTTGCAGGCCCATGCAGCTGAAATCTGATTAATTTACAGTTCTGAGGACGGCACAATAAAGTCAATTGACTGATGTCTCTGCAGCATTTAATGTACTGTGAATTAAAATTACAGATAATGTTTTTAAGTATAGTGGTTGAATAATTCATAATTTAGGGGACTCACTGGGTAAGAAAAATTCCTTTTTTCTCCCCCAGAAAAGAAATCTATCATGGAAGATACAATCAGTAGGAAAGCTGATTGGAGGTGAGGGGAAAAATAAAAAAGTTAAGACTTCATTATTAAGCAGGCATATATATACTTGGCCATGTAGGACACAAATACCAGAAATTATAGGCAAAGATAATTTGATGAAAATTACCATTTTATGTTGTCTTGAATATAAAATATGGCAAAAGGATGGAGAAGTAGGAAAGCAAGTATTTTAGTAAGAGATGCAGATTGCAATGAGGAGATAGAAAGTCTTTACACATTTGATCTAATATGCATCATGTTAAATGATGCTGCCTTAAGTATTTGTTTTGAAAAATTGCAACATTCTGATCTACGGAGTGCTTGCCTTAAATTCTGTGTTGTTTTCGTACCCACTCTCTATGGTATAAGGACTGACCCCTCCAAAATTCCGTGTGATTCCTGAGCATATCTCAGACAACCTACAAACATATTACATAAGGTTCATTATGCAGTTATGTTCTACCACAAACTATTGCTGCGTATGCTCCAGACAAAGCAACTTTGTAAATCTGGTAAGCTACCATCACACACAGTAATTCAAGGACCTACTTTTCACCCAGAAATAATTGTTAGTAACTATAATAGGTTTCTTTAGTCTAATTACTTGCCATAACATCTCTGCTTACTTCAATATTGGAGCACAGAGAGCGGGGCACAGAGCATTCCATATTAATGCATATTCATGTTACATGTTTCTGTCGCAGCACTGTACTTTTCATGACAAGTGATGCATCTACATCCTGAATTATGGTAGCAATAAAGAGCTTTCAGTGAAATTTTTACATTCTTTGAAATAAAATTCTAGTGCATGCTGCTGAAGCATAGTATTTTTTACAACAAGATAATAGCTGGAAGACATGCACTGAAAATGTAATGACTGAATTTGGCTTTTTTCTGACTATTGGATTTCCCTACTTTCAATTTTGTTCAAAGTATGATTTTCCCAAATTATACTCCATGCATTTAGCATTTTCAGCTTCAGGTACAAATTAAAATTAATTTTTTATAAGGAATACAATCATATTGAATTGAAAAGTCATAAAATCCTCCTAAGAAAAGCACCCACAGCCTTTTTAAATGTGCCTTCAAATTTTCTGTGCATTTACAAAAATATTACACTTCAAGATACAATTGGTTTAGGTTCCTCAAAGACTCAAAGCAATTGCTGGCATGTTAGAGGAAGCTGTGAATCTCTTTTTTGTCATAGGGTAAAATAAACTTGTAGAACCATAAAGCGAGAGCCTGTGAATATGCGTAATACATGCTATGGGGCATGAATCTGAAAAGTGCCTGCCGCTGATGGTGCGTCATTTTTCTGCTATCTATAATATTTTCCCTCATTGTCCTGACAGACTTAATCTTCTCACATCTGATATGGGAGCAATATCAGAAAAGATAGGTATCAAGAAATATAGCAAATTAAAGAAAACCATATGAAAGCATTCAATTTAGCTGTCTGTCATCTGCCTGATAGCAGTTAATTTACTGTCTATGTGTTGCAGAGCAGATAACAACACATCCTGTGCAGTCTGATGCACTTTTGGGACAGATTCCAAGAGTATGTCATCACTAAAGAATGTGCCCTTTTCAGAACTGACAATAAAACATGACATGCCCCAAAATCACTTGAACACGTAAACAAACATGACAGTGTTTTTGCAAAGAATTGAGGGAGGATCCTGGCTGACTATAACATTGTTTGTTGGTGCTATGTTGAAGTCATGGGTGGAAGTAGTTACAGAGCTCAGCTTCAGAGAAATATCTTATTTTTCTTCTTAAACATAATTCCCTTGGTTCCGTGGAAGTTTGGGCAAAACCAAGTACATCTGAACAGGCAGTTCAAGTGTCATTGCTGACTATAAGAAAAATGCTCTTTTCTCTGGCTGTTGTCTGGGGTGAGCGAAGTATATATGAATCTCAAAGACTATTGTTTCCTTGGATCATTTTTACTTGGAATATTTTACAGATGCCATTTACCGAAATAACTTTTTTTTTTTTTTAGCAAGCATTGGACTTACTTGAAAAACCTAACTCTTTTAAGGTAAAAATTGAGAATGTGTAGAAAATGGTGCACAATACTGCTTCTTACTTTAGCTTCATTCATGAGGTTATTAGCATTTTTTTGTTGACTAGGAAGTGTATTCATCACTAACGTGTAAAATGTTGAAACGTATCAATCATCACATCTATTTTGTGTTACCTCTGTGAAGAATAACCTTCTGTACCCAGTTAGATATCAGAATTGATGTTGCAAATTTAGTAATTTTGCAAGAGTCTAAACATAAGCATGACACAGGTTAGAGGTTTCAGTTTAGGGAAGTAGTTGCAGCTCCAGCTGAAGACAAAACCTCATTTTCAAAAGTAAATCAATCATATTTGTTTAAGCAGACTCAGAAGGAAAAGGACATTTCCACCCTCTTTCTGTCCCTTCTCCCATGGCTGAAACAGCAAAGACAGCTCTTCATCATGAGTTGCTGTGCAGGGACTCAGTGAACGAGCACCCTCTGCTCAAGCTACTCGTAAATACTTTCCAGAGTGTATTTGGAAGAGGGCAACGCAGTTTATACGTATAGACGACTGAGGGACAGCACTTGCACCTGTACTTTGCTCCTGCCTACCTTATCAGCACATATAAAATCAACTTTATGAATATTGCAGGGTGAAGTGATAGTATCAACTCTTAATGCACTGTTAGCATTTGTAATCTTGCACATTCAGGATTTCAGAAAGGTGATGTTTCTCATACATCTCTTCTTTGGCAAGAGTAACAGTTTCCAGATCTCAGTTTAAGCCTGCAGACAGCTTGCAAATGAGAGCTAGGTAAAACAGCTTTGCTTGAAGGGTAAGCCTTCTGAAACACAAATCTCCAGGCAGCATAATTTTCATCTCTCAGCTAGTTTCTTTCAGGCTTTTATTCCACTTTCTTCTCCTTAACAAGAACATCCTAGCCAAAAATTGTCATTTCACAAAAATTAGCCTGATAATGAGAGTCACAAAAAGACCTGCTGGTGCTCTGGCAGTTTGCATGTACAGAAGGCAAACATGTTCAACTCCTAACTTCCTATCAGCATTTACTCAGTAAGTCACTGGCACATACTATATCTTAACTCCTTACCATTTTTGCATCCAACATTTTGCAACCACATGCACAGTGACCTACACAAAGATCTCTTCTGTAAGGCCTCGCTGTGTGCATGGTAGTATGAATTTCTTACTGCTTATCCACATCTCTTCATGGCTCAAAATGCATATGGTTTTCATGTTGCATTTGGCTGGGCAGTCCCTTCTGAAATTGCTTACCTCCCCTCTGTAGGATGTTGCTTTTAAGTGTGAAGGGAATAGATTACCTCTAAGCTCCCAGATTTGAGACAATGTTGTATTTTGCAAGAGTTGTTTTATTATTATGGCCTGCTTAAAATTGAAAGATTGCTTAAATTACTATCTCTTTTCCCTTCTTTATCCATTTGCACTAATATTGTGTCTTTATTATTAGATTGCCTGTTTTTGTGGATTTCTTCCTCTTTTCATCTCCCCTAAAATCCCCTTTTCACTAAATGCCATCAGTCTCCCCTTTGTTGTCACCATTTTTTCCTGCATGGTTAATCACTTCTCACACCTGCTGTAACCTGTTCTTTCAGTTCCTTATTCTGCATTCATCTTTTCAGCCCAACCAAAGTATTATAGCCAAAAATCTTTATTTCCTACTAGTCTGCAACGGCATGGCTTCTTCTTCAAGTCTCCCAGTTTCAGTCTTGGTTTTTAGATCACTTTCAAAGCTCACTTTCACTGTGACTTGTGAGTTAGTTTTCTCTTCTTCTCCTGAGAAACCCTATTCCTCATGGAGATTTCAGCTCTGTTAGGCTTAGAGAAGAAGCCCTGGAAATTATTGTGTTGACTATGAGTAATAATGAGGTTTAAAAACCTTCATACTCACAAAGATACTTAAGGGTCAAACATAATGAAGCAGGGTGACATTTGCTACTCCAAAAAAAGATACAGTGAAGGCAGAGAGAAGTAAACTCATGAAGGGCTGGATTTTTTCCAAGGTTTACACACGCAGGCATTAGCATTTTTGCACTTTCGCACATAGCCATATCTGTACATCTTTGCCCACTGATCTACAAGGTCTCTCCTTTTTTTTTTTTTTTTTCCTATTTGTCTCCATTTACAGGTAATTGTATTTCTTTTGTTCCACAAACCACAAAACTTTGCAGGTGTTGAACAAAATAGTGGTGGAAACAAAAGGTTTGTAAACCAATTCTGGAGCCTCTGACTATCATGATAGGTAAAGCAAAGCCCTAAGACACACAGAAAATATGGCTAAGTGATAGTTTTGTTATAGCACATTTGAAATATAATATAGAAATAAGGCTCTGAGGAAAAGGGAAACATTTCTAAGGTTTCTTAGAGTTTTAGGAGCAGTAATCCAGGACAAAAGACAGAGATCTTCCTGATTAAAGGTACAGAGATGTTTAATTTTAAACCTACAGTTAAAAAATCCCCCAATTGCTGTGAGAAAGTATGTAAAGGCTGAAGAAATTATGGCTCTGTGTTATCGTCTTATGTGGAGTATTAAAGGTACTGATATGTATGTGTGTATGCTTATACATATAGGTACATACATGTGCATATGTATAAATTAATGCTATCCAGACTTGGCTTTCCTTGGTTTGTGGCTTATAGAAATGAATTCTGCATTTTTTATACCCTAAATTTCAAATATAGGCCCCAAAGAAGATACTGATTTAGAGTCTGTAAAATTATGTTATTGCGCAGGTTTTACTTTACTTTTATTGAGCCCAGCTTATTTCATGTTGCTGCTATGAGGAAACGATTGTTTGTATCTCTCGTCTTGTGTGTATTGGAAAATTGGCAGCATTACCTTGTAATTCATCACTTGTGAGTCAGAGGACAATGCATCTTCCACTATAGGGCAAAAGATTATACAGTTATAAAAGTAAAATATTGCATCCCTCTGAGATGAATCAACCTAATAACAGAGGTCTTACACAAACTTTGTAGAAATACACAGAAGAATTAGTGGGTTCTCATAGACATTAAATTATATAAACTTTTTTTTTTTTTCTTTTATCTGTTTAGATTTTATTTAGCCAGCTGATGAATCATGATCAGAAACATTCACTGTGAAAATGAGGTTTTCTGAGAGGGCAATCTTTAGACATAGAAAATATAAATAACAGCTACCTTTGGCATCAAGTTGCAGTGTAGTTTCACTCACGTCCACACAGTACATGAGACACAGTATGCAGTAATGACACTACTCTTTAAAATCCACAAAACAATTAAATGGTGCTTGTATTATCTACAGACTGTACATTGGTAATGTGGTTAATGTTTCATCACTGCCTATGTAGTTACCCTACTTGAAAGTAAGGGTTTGATCATTTGCAAACTCCAGTAACATTTGCCAGTTTGTCAATTCATTGCCCATAACACAGTTTTCATAAAATTGAAAATACTGCAAGTTCCCCAGGGAGGTGAATGTTCAGATGTAGCAAAGAGTCCATTTTAAGCCTTGCATTTCCTATCTTGGCATAAGTGACCAGAGAACAAAACTTACTACACTTTCATCTTGGTACTATATTAGTGTTGTAAAGCATTTGATTATATGTCATAAACTAATAACTTCCTTATGAAGATAGGCTGAGAAAGTTGGGGCTGTTCAGCCTGGAGAAGAGAAGGCTGCGTCGAGACCCCGTAGCAGCCTTCCAGTATCTGAAGGGGGCCTATAGGGATGCTGGGGAGGGACTCTTCATTAGGGACTGTAGTGATATG
>JAOEHY010020036.1:0-20181 GCA_025447955.1 Psilopsiagon aurifrons
GTAGGACCTTGCACTTGGCATGGTTAAACTTCATCAGGTTGGCATCAGTCCACCTCACAAGCGTGTCAAGGTCCCTCCAGTTCGCCAAAAGGGTTAGAAAAGATTACATGAAAAGAAACACTCCAGCAGTTTTCTGAAGGGAGAGACTATTGTAAGACTTGGAGACTGGTTTTCACATAAGTATGATATGAAATTCATAAGAGGTATGTGGTTGGTCACTGTGCACTAGGCTGCTGCTGGCTGTACCTGCTAGCGTGAGACTTAGAACTAACTTGCCTTTTCCTCATCTTCAAAGAGCTGGACAGCAAATACCAGGTTTTACAGGACCGACCTGAGTTTCCCTAAAGGAAACCTCCTCTCAAGAAGACTGATTTAATATTGCAGTTTCTATCTAGAGCCCAGAAAGGCAAGCAGAAAAGGAGATGAACAAGTGATATTTGGAAACAACCTACAAACCCCAAAAAGCAGGGTTTGGCTTTAAAACATTGTCCACTTCAACCATTATTTCTTTGAATGCAGAAGGTGAATAGAGACAAGAGGACGCAGCTGGGATTGCATCTACCAGAGATTCTTATACCATGCAGGAACGACTTAAGGAATTAGTACTCAAATCTACAGGGCCTTGCCTGAAAACCCGGTGACCTTGTGCTGAAGGTCCCAGACTTCTGGACTCCTCAGAACAGATGCCCAAGGTGATACTCACCCATCAAAGACAGGGACTCAGCAGAAGTGATCTAATCCACCTAAGCTGTGGCTGATCAGCAAGCCCAGGGGCAGGAAGGACACAGCCAGGCAGCAGACACGGCTGTGGTGGGTGCTGACAGCAACGCCTCCCTCAGTGCCTGGGAGGGGATGACAGCTCACCTGCCTGGGCAGCTGCAACCTGCAGCATGACAGGTCACCAGCAGAACACTCAGAAAGCTGGTATAACCTTGTTGAGTTTCAACGTCGATTTTAGGCAGGAACTACAAGGGGGGTGAACCTGGAAGAGAAGAATAGTGACAGGTTCAGCTACTGACTACACCAGCAATCAGCACAGCATAGAAGATTTGGGCTGCCAAGGGCAAGGATCAGGCATGGTTTGCCTTATGGGGGACTACTGCTGACATGTAGCTCTGTTATCCTTCCTCGGTTTGTGTAAATCTGTTGGAACTGCTTGCATGCAGGTGGGGAAGTGCTGTCCATTAGGCACCCAGCTGGTTTAATCCAATCTTCCATGTTCTTGCAACTGTATTTGGGTATTACTTGCATGAGAACCCCTGGGGATTCAACTGGCCCTTGTTGCTGCCAATCAGCCCCATGCAGGAGCTCTACATTAGATCAGTGTTTAATTTGAATGGCTGCCAATGTGTAAGAATCTGCTTCTTTCAGTCACATGTCCTGAACTGTATCAGAGGCATACACATCATTTAAAACTGATAAGGATACAAAGAAAGTTCATTCATTTTACAGCACCAACACTGAGCCCTGAAATAATAATAATTAAAAAAAATCTTACCCTGCACCTACTCTTCCATTCTTTTTATTTACAGAAATACATTCATTTTCTTAACAAAAATACAGCTCTGATAATCAAAATGATGAGATATTCAAAAGATAAAAATACTAAAATTCATTTATGGAAGCTTTCTACTTTATTTTGGCAGTTCCCATTATAGATACCATGTGCAAAGTGAGGACTCAGTTCATTTTGGTGATGTAATTATCACATTGTCTCTGTGGAGAAGAAGAAAACAGTTTACAATCAACCAAGTTTATCTTACAAGAGACTGAATTCAAGTGGGGCATTGTGCAGTTTAGAGGCAACTACACAACTGATCTAGAAATAATATCTTAAGCCACACTGAAATTGCTCCAATCAAGCACAGCCAGCAGTTTCTGCAACCCTTTTATCACCAGGCTAAGTATTTGGCTTACATAAACTGACACAGATCCACTGCCTTGTAGCTACAGGTTTATAGCAGCTGAAAACATAACCAGCCTTTACTGGGAGTTCTGGCTGTTTTTAAAGATGACTATTCAGAAATACAACAGAATATTACAGAATACTGCAAATATTTCAGAATAAATCAACCCCCCAAAGCTGTTTTCTAAGATGCTTTGGAGCTATGTGAGATTACTACATAACTTACCTACTTCAAGGTGTAGTAAATCTGCTATTTCAAATTCCATCAGACTCAAAATTGTAAACAGGCTTATGGTTTTTATTATTGTAAACACATATGCCCCAGGCATACAAATCTTGATTTGTCCAAGAACCAAAACAAGGAAAAAATAACCCCAGCCTTTGATGTCAATTCAGCAGAAATCTTAAACACAGCTTTTACCCACGCACACTCAAAATATATCCTTAAAAGGTCACTCATAATCAAGTTTTTGTTGAATTAGTACAGTTCATTAGGCCGTAGACTTCAAACCTGCCTGAAGAGGTTTCAGAGTTAAACTTCATGAGATACACAGTTGATACACTGATTATACTTCACAGTTTCTTTCAGTAAAAGCTTTCAGTTTCTAGTCCCAGCACTGAGTAACTTCCCAGATGGCCTGAAGTGACTTACTTGTGGTCACTGTCCCCAGTGACACACTCACTGCAAGTGCTCCCAAGCAGCAGCAAGCCAAAGGCACTTCTAGTACAAAATAAAGGCACCCTGCCACATACTCAGTGAATGAAGCCAGTGGGCTGTAAATTCATGTCTTATCTTGCATAGTGCTAATGAATTCCAGGCGAACAAGCCTTCAACTCTTGGATTCATCACTCTCCCCTCTAGATACAGATATGTCTTCAGAGTCCAATCATTTTAGCTTAAGATTGGAGCCAGCCTCTGGAGGTCTCCGTTTCTCTATGGAAGGAACCCAGAATGACCAGTCTGAACTGAAGTGCTCCAGGAAGTGAAAGATCTACCTAAGCTCAGGCATCTATAAAATAGGTTCAGTGTTCAGAATCGGCAGGGTTCGGAATCTATAGCAGAAATGAATTTTCAGGTAATATACCTAAAGCATGATGACATTCCTGACTGAAAAAAAATCACCATTTAAAAGCCAGGTTAAGCCTCATTACTATAAAACACTGTATGCAAGATGAGATTAACAGCCATGTCATGGTGTTTTGTGAGGCAGAAAGCCTACATCATGTGAGAAATGGGTGACTATCATGACTACTTAAAGGCCAGAAAATTGAATGGCCTTTATTCTTGGAATTTTTGGAAGGTACTACTGATTGTGGGTATCCTGAGTGAAGATGTTGATTTGAAAATGTTCAGTACTCATTCTCTGACAAAGATCAGTTTACAGGTTTCAGAAGCAAAGAACTCCAGTAATGGGAAATATAAGGTTCTGTTTCTTATAAAAACTATAAATTTATGTTATAAACTTATATGTATAACTTAAAAGTTACATCAAAATCTCTTTCAGAAAAACTCTTTGTGAGAAAATCCTCAAAACATGTCTGCATCAGTGATTTGCTTCAATTCAAACCAAAATAAATCCTAACTTTATAGTATACTTCAGTATTCCAAAGTGCTTTCCAAATACACTAGTGTGCAATTTATAGGGAGAAATTATGTTGAAAATCCATCCCAGCCCCTAAGGCTGAAATATATCATGAGTTAAAATTTGGGTGGTGCATAAGATTTAAATCCTTTTCTCCTGACCTACATGTCCATAGTATCTCCCACTGCAGTGAGATCACAGCTTTCCGGAGTTAGATATCTCTTTTGCACGGTGGTGTTCCCTCTTGATTTCATTTCTGACTGTGTCAGAATCATCCTTCAGCCTTTTTGATAAAACGTGAGCAGAGAAATGACCTGGGAGATTCTCACAGAGTTTGTGCGTGAGATGTGAGACTGTATTTGGGAAGTCATCATATTCGGAGCTTTCAGACTGAGGTATCCTCTTTGTCCAGGGTGCCTGTGCTTTGATGGCTCCTCCTGTTAAAAGCAGAACAAAGGATACACGAACAGACTTTCGGCTTTTAGTGCTAACTAACTGAACTACAGCTTGGCAATCTCAAACAACTGAGCACCACCAGCAAGGTTCAGTTGTTCTGAACAGTGACTACAGTACCTAATCAGAGGGACCAGTCCTGTTTTAGATGATTTAGCCTATCCCCTCTGGTCTGCAGCTGCTTCTCAAGAAGGCAGCTGATGCACAAGAGGCCTGTGGCATATCTGCCAACCCCATGTAGGTATCTTAGATACCTTCAGGCAATGAACTGGTCCCAGATACCCATGCTTAGGCCCTGGAATTCCCTTAGCATGGAAATCTGTTTCCAATTCCAGTAACTTGGGATAATAAAACCAAGACAGAGTAACAACATATTTCGATATTTAATCCATCAGTCCGCTAGGATAGACTGTTCTCACTTACGTCCTCACTGTATCAAGGCTTCATTTGACAGAAGGGAATGATTTTGAGCTAAGCAAGATCTTCTTTGGAGAGTGAAGGGAGGAAAGGACAGCAATACGGTAAAAATGGAAAGAACAGTTCAAAGCTGTCCTTTCATTTTCTCCCACAATCTTTCCTGCCTATGCCTCTAAAATGGTTTGGATGTTTCTTGTATGCCACAAGCACTAAGAATGCAGTCAAGAATCCCATTTTCTTTTATACACAAGTAAATTGTATTTTATCTCAAGTAAATTGTATTTTATCTATGTAGAATATTCTTTCATTTCATTTTTGAAACACTACTGCTATAGTGCTATGTGCACCATACCAGAGGAAATGTAAAATATATCTGACATATCTAACAAACACCCCCCTAAGCAGGCAGTATTACACTACAAAAATAAGATGCTGGAGCACATAATGGTACCATTCATTCCGTAATTCAACTAACAGAGTGTTATTTTGTTTTGTTGTAAGAAGTACAGAAGTGTATGTTGGTAACTATTTTTTGCTCAGTATGACAATGAGCTGCTGTAGTGATGCTTCTGCTGTTTTCTGCCAGTTCAAACCTACCTTAACACCTCAAGTGCAAGCTTTGTTTCTCTTCGGCTTTCTTCAGTGATCGGGTAGAAAAGAAGTATAAATAAACCTACAAAGATGAGGATAGCAGGGACTGCTCCAATGAGGATTTTCAGTGTAAGGATCACATCATTGGATTGTCTGCATATCCCTGGCTTGTATCCAGTAAACCTAAACAAATGGAAATAACAGTGGTGTGTATGTATGCCCAAAGCTAAATGGAAGTTGTTCATCTGAAGGTTCCGTTCTTTCTCCCAACACTCTTCAAGACTTTTCGCCCATTGTTTCCCACTCCTCTCTTTTTCCCTTCCCCTCACTACATGTTTCAAATCTTGTTGCTCAAATCTCATTTCTGTGCTCAACTTCAGATAACTGCATTATCTCTATTTTCTCATTATGTAACATTTAACTACTAAGAGAAGCATGGAATCCCATGTAAGGAAATCACTCTTTTATGTGTTTCTTATTAATATTCAGCAAAGTATTTAAGCTCCACTTTAAAAGTATGTAAGTAATATGACCAATTTCAATAGCAATAATTAACTTCAAATTAAACACACCCTTAAGCACTCTTCTCAAGATAGACAAATTTACTTAAGTGCTTAGAGTTAGGTAAACACTTGCAGTTCATTGATTCAGGGTTGACATGCAGTTCCACAACTGCTGATATACTCAAATTCTCATTCCCAATTTGTGGAATGCGATTATTTTCCTCAGAACATGCACCTATGAAAGCTACAGCTCATTCGGCATCGCTGTCTTCTGTGTTCTCCCATAAACATCTGCCTTGGGAAATTGCTAGGAGCTAAATGGAATGCAATTGAAAAGGGGCTAATGGGTGAACAGTGATTTGTTTGAGGGTGTTAGCAGCAAGCATCTGAAATTCCTAATCCCAAAATGTTCAGCCAAGCACTGCCTGTTATTTAGCAGTTTCAGCTGAAGCCCTAAAGCAAAACATTCTGGCTACCAAAACCTAACCTGGAGCCAAGGGCTAGACAGTATTTCAGACAAATTCCCTTCTGTTTATTGTGTGCTTGGATGCTGTAGAAGCTACAAAGGCCCCTTCTGCTAGGTCATGCACAAAGGTAGGGCAGAAGATGGCTGACCACTTCTCAGTCTGACTGTATAGTCAGAACATACAAGGCAAAAGTGTAAGGAGAACACAAAGCATCTTCCAAACTGACATGGTCTAGGTGATGGGCAGAGCTGTTAGAAAGACTGTTCCTGATTCTGACTGGTATCCAGTTCCCTAAAACCATTCAGGATTGGTGATCCTTTTATGCTGAACAGGCCACTAGGCACCCCTGAAAGCACTCCAATCCACACAGAGACTTAACAAGCTTGTATACGCAGTCCAACCCAGATGCAACAGGGAATGCACAAAATGGTTGTATCACTTGTGTGGGTCCTTAATCTGCTGAGCTTTCAGGTTTAGTTCTTTATTCATATAAGACACTAAAATTTACATGAGTAATTTGGAAAGCAGCAGAAAAATCTAAAGGGAAGTCAGGTCTTTCTGTACTGAAACATGTTAGGGCAGGCAACTTAATAATTGGTTGCGTGGCCTAGATAACAATCCCATCTTTAGTGGTTAGCCATCTGGAGCTGTTAGCATTTTCAGGCTCATGGCAAAATGGCAATTGACTTCACAGTGTAAAGGTGGAATAACCTCAGAATGCTTTCAGAGTAGATTCACTAAGTGGAAACATCGTGTTACTTACTCCAGTCCAGCTGCAGAAATTCCTAAGCCAATTCCTGCTGACATCTTGGTAAAGAAAACATAAGAAGAATAGAAAATAGTTTCATATCCTTTTCCATGAGGATTCTGCAGGCGAAAGTTATCAACAACATCAGGCAGCATTGACCTAGAGATGAGCAAGATAAAAGAAAAACTCAAGCCAAAATCTCTTCTCAAAGTCTAAAGTTACTGAAAGAGTACACCCTCCTCCTTTTTCAAGATCTGACGGATGCAGGCATGCACATGAAAGAATCCAGTTATAAAACTCCTGCTGTTGTACAGGAGGGTAAAAATCCAAAAGAAATGCATAGCCACATGCTACAAAGCAGAAAAACCACCAAAAAACTATCAAACACTTGCTGGGATGTGACAGAGTTCTTTAGACTGACAGTCATTCCAACCAGAAGTTGTGATATTAAAAAAATAAGAACAACAAAACTCCATGTTCCTTAAGATTTCAAGGGACTCAATGTCTGAACAGTTTTACTCTGAAGTGACTCTTCTGACAAGCTAACAAAATTTTCAGAAACCAATGAGACCTATTCTCTCTCTGCTTCAAAGAGACTGAATTTGGTAATGGGGAATCAGAATGGAAGCTGTTCAAATGTCAACTGTGACTTGACGTTTTATTTCCCAGTATATGTCATGATTTACTGCTGGAAAAAAGGGCTTCTCACCCTCTCTGCAGAAAAGCTTATGTAGTCTGACAGCTTATTTCAAACTATGTTTCCATGATCTCTTGGAGTTTTTAGGGCATTGTGCAAATGAGTAATGCAACAGTGTTCTCAGCAGCCGTCTTACTTTCTGGTTAATTTGACCTGAATAATAATTATTTCATCTGGACAGGACATGTCCCATTCTGCTCATCCTTATGTATTTTTTTTTCCTCACATATTTTCAGTCTTCAAGAGCCAGGGACCTTGAATTCTCAGTTTCTTTTAATCATATCCTTGTGTTATTTGATCCATAACAGACGACTGCTCAAGCAGAGATACACAGTTATGCTTATGCTATGTTCTTAATTGCGCAGCACTAATTGATTTACCTAACTCATCATTCCTGTGGTTCTACTACAAACCAAACATAAGCATCTGATTTACTGTTGTCACATGTTCTATAGCTTCTTAATTATTGATTCATCTTTACACTCTTATGTAAAGAGAGCCACTACAGTTACAGTAGATGAAATCTGTTAACAACAGGGCAACCGAAGTCATGCTATTGCAGCAAATAGCATCTATTATAAAAGCAGGAAAAGATTCTTGGAAAAAGTGGCTCTTGCCAAATTCCACGACTGGTGGAGGTAAATTCCATGCAGTAGTACATACATATACTGTAGATATATACCTCTTCCCCACCTCAAATATAAAATTCTCTTACCACGGCAACAGAAGAGATGCTGCGATGCTCAGACCAGAGACAAAGGCCACGAAGTAAGCCAGGATGAGGTTTGGAATGGTGACTAGCATGGCTGCAAAAGGAGTCATCCACTGAGGGAGAAGAAAAACAGTATATCTGACTCAACAGTATGCACTGGTATACAGATTGTTTCCTTCAAAATACGAGATTGCGTTATAAAGCAGTTCACACACAACAATGCCTAAGACTTCAGTATTTTGGAGAGCCCTGAACCAATCTGTATTCACCCATCCAAAACAATCAGAAAAAGCAGGACGAACCATTGCAGTGCTTTTTCTGTTAGCAGTATTAGGGCTATAACTGTACTAGCTAAACAGTTCCGAGAGCATATTTATCAGTCACAAAGCCAACTGGCAGACCCTGGGCGCATTCATATTCCTAAACATTCATAGACTCCAAAAGAAGTGTTGCCATATAAATACTTTGTGAAGAGCGCTTAAGCAGGCAGGTTCCCAGCCTGTAGTCAGATTCTTCTTGGGAGATGGCTTATCAGCTTGTGCTTAGATATTTCCACCGATTTAGTAACAGAGATGACCAAACACCAATTTGTATTCTAGGCCAGTGGAACTATTTCATTTACTATCAGAGACAAAACCTAGAAACATCATCACACTGCATATCAAGGGGAGGGGCAGGGGCTCAGTAATAATTTTAAACTGTAAATATCCCATTTTGCAGATAACTTGGGTCTTGAATGAAGAGTTTGCTTACACATTTGTTTCCAATGACCACAGTAAAGCAATCTAGGTACTTGGTAATAACTAAAAGCAAGAAGGCAGTGTGGTTCACTCCCATTCCATACAGCTAGATATGCCACCAGATTTCCCCAACTTCAGCTTGAAGCAATCGGCTTATAGGAGTGAAAATCCACTTTTAAATGCTGATTGAATGCATACAGCCCAGCTGTCCTGTACATGCTCCATCTCCCATGCCTGTGAACCATGGGCACAGCACATGTAGAATTCAGAACCAGGGGCTTATCTACAGGGCTTTTTAATGATGGGGGATTAGTTTAACATTAAGTGTTCCAATCCTCTATACTTGCAGGTTGGGAGCTGAAGGTATGAAAAAAGCTTTCACAGGCAGTGATTCCCCTAAGCGCTGCTATTTACAGTACTGTATGGTAAGTGATTCTGAGAGTCCTGGAGTCTAATCCATTATGTTCATGTTTTAAATGCACTTCCTATCTAAAGCATTTGATCCTAACCTAAGGAGGCAGAAAATAACCTTTCCTGACTGCAGGTTCCCAGCACAGACAGGTAATTCTTGCATTAGCCCAATGTTGTAGCAAAATCATTATTTCACCACAAGAGAGCACTCCATCAATACAAGATTTTATGTTGCCTATAAGCAATTTTATGAGTCTTATGCTCCACATGGGGCACCCACCCAGAAAACAAAGCACTTAAACAAAAGTCTAGATTGATAATAATAATCATCATTGTAAATGTAATTTTCTATTGAAAGAGAAGCATGGCTCAGAGGACTGAGGCTACAATGCCCTAAAGTCTCACTCATGCAATGGTAGCAGAATCGCCGGGACAGTGCTCCTGCTGAATAAACAGCTAATGCAACTCCTTCTTTTCTACTTGAAGAGCAAGCACTCCATTATTTGCACTCTCCTCCCTAGTCACAGAGCTGCTGCTCCCTGAGTCATAAACAATATCCTACAGCTATCATGTGTCTTCCATCCATTTCCTAACAGCACTATGGAAAGTGACTCTTTTGGGATGCTGAAGGTACTACTGGCCTGGGCAGCAGCATGTTACAAAGGGCAAATCAGGAAAAGGTGCAGCTAGAATGTGAATGGAAATGTGAATGGGAGAGGGAAAAAGGGATTGCACAGCCACGATTCATCCAAGGATGTGCCTTCATGCTGCACAGTTCTCAGAGACGGCAAATAAACAACAGTGTATATGTGGGAAGATAAAAAGACTGGTGGTCATTTTGGGTTTGTTTTTATTTTTCACTGAATCCTCCGAAATCAACAGTCAAAAGCTATTATTGGCTAGGATGGGAGCTCAAGTTGTGAGAGAGCGTGATCTTCCACTTTTGGACACCTTGTCAAAACCATGAGCCAAAAAGCTCCCACACTTCTTAAAATTTCTCACTACTTTACCTCCAGTTACCAGCTGACAGACTTACTGATTTTAAGTTCAGTGTTTGCCCCGTAAGAGCAGAGCAGACAATCTAAATGAACATAGCACACGGAAGCAGAAGAGAATAATCCGTGCACCTGATCAGGGGAAGAATGCTATCAAGGATCTTGCTTGCGTATGATCCTGTACTTTCAGAAGGTCCAAGCTTTACACTTCTGGGAGATCTAGATATTTAGTTAGTACTTAGACTGTTGGTCATCTCTTGTGGAGGAATGAGTAAAAAGAGAGCAATAGGCACAGAAGGAAGCCAAGATTCTTGTTGCTTATCTACCCTGCCTTCTATACTCTGTAAAGGGTCTCTTCAACATACAACCACTTTAACAGGAAAAATTGGTCTGGAACAGTGTTATTTTTCTTTTATCTTATTTTTTCCCAGGAAGCTGAGTTTCAAATTTTATCTTCACCCTGAAAGCTGAGTGAAGTTTTGCAGAAAAAAACCCCCACTGCTTTCTGCCCTGTCTCTTTCCTTTCCAGAAGGACATCCCCCATTGACAAAAGTAGGAGCCTTAAACAATGTGATTTTATTTCACAGTACGAGGACAGATTAGTTGTACCAACCACACAAGGTGGTAGTATAGGAAGCCTCTGTGCTGCATCACCAGACACAAAATCCATCGCTGAGCACACAGAGAGTCCCTTGAGAAACATCTCCAAGGTGAAATAGAGAGATGACTTTTTTCAATCCAGCCTCAACTTACACCATAATACAGTCAACCAACTGGATTGTAAAATTAAGTTAAACCATGTTTACAGAGGTGCTGACAGGCTTTCCAGTCATGTTAAACTAAATTTACAGAGCCAAGTTGGTTGAAGAAAGCTTATTTTGTAGCTAAGTAGAGAGAGGAAATTTCCTACAGAGGAAGCCTGCATTCCCTGGTCCAGACAGTGATCCAGTACTGCTTTTGGCAATTCTCTTTGCTCAAGAAATGAGGATGGGACTTAGATTCCAGAAGCCTACTTCAAAACACATAATGTTCCAATATCAGGAACTTGAGTTTTAAAGTTACTTCTGATTCTTTGGAAGTCATTCCAACACACAGAGCTTAATTTCAAAAATTATAACTGTTCAATTATATTCAATAATTGTCACCAGACCTAAATTTTTCAGCTTTGTTCAGATTTTGACATACAGCTTCAGGCTGGATTTTCCAAGTCTTCATGCTTTGTTGTGCACAAGGCAGACTATTTTTCTTTCCTCTTTCATAAGTAATTGAAAGTAAACGGGAAAAATAGAGAGGGACAGGCCTACACAATGACTCACTGAGGATGATGACAGAAAATTGCTGCTGTCTGCACTAAGTGAAGGACTTAAAATAATCCAAAAGAGATGAGGTCAGGCTCACGCAGCTGCCTTTGCAGAGCTGTGTAATAGCTAAATCAGATTTCTCAGGTAGGTCACCTATTTCTTTACTTCACTAACTGTCCAAGTCCATCTCTGTTCAGAGGGATGTGGATATCCCTTCCTGCTCATGTTTCTGGTGAAGGATGTGTAAAAGGCTTCTGTTTCCTCCTCTGCCACTGGATTACAGATGTGGTCAACTCAGCACCATATACAAAGACAAAACAAGCCCTGTACAACAGATAACTTGTAAATTCAGATTGGTGTTGCCTCAGATCGACAAAACCTCACTGGGGTTCACTTCTGAGTGCAGACAAATGCAGAGCTTGCAAAAATTCTTAAATACACTGGAACCTCCCTTCAGCATCAATCTATTTCTTAAAAGTTTCTCTTGGAAACTTGGAATCTGTCTGAAATGTGGTACAATGATTTAAAACGAACTCTGAAACTGAGCAGATTTCATGTAGCTTGAGGTTATAAACACTTGAAAGAGCTCCTGAAGTGGCTCCAGTTGTCAACTGAAGTGAGCACAAGCAGATTTTTCTCTCAAAAGATTCGCTTACCGCAATCCCAAATGCTGCACATTTCTTGCCAAATCGCTGCAGAATCTTCTGCCAGAAGGGAATGCTCACAGCTGCCGATACCTGCAGTGGACAAAAACCATACCTCATGGTGCTTACTGCCATGGCTGTCTTCAGCTGTATTGCTCACAGACACCTTTTTGTCTAATACATTACAGCCTGAAAGGAAGGTGCACTTGCAGGTTCCTCTTTTTCCTCATCCTGTGTTTGGTTTTTTGTTGTTATTGTTGTTTATTATTCACTATTATATATTACAAAAAACCTCAGAGAGTTTTCCACAGTCAAATACCAGAAGGCAGTGTTCTAACATTTCCTTTTCCTAATGTAAGCCACCACCATTAAAGCTACACATGACAGAGACATTGAAGTTCAAATACATAGGAAACAGTCATATTTCAAGCTACTGTGTTTTGCCTCATTCTCTGGACCTCACAAATGACAAGTAAATTCAGCTCTACTCCATCATACAGGAAGAAAGCTGAAGCACAACATACACTTATCTTAAGATATACTTACAGTACATACCCCATACAACATGTTTCTTCTTAGGAACAACCTCAGAGAATTAACCGCTTATATTCCGTTGCTTACCAATCGCTGCTTACCATTTCATATACTCTAATACTTACCTGGTAGCAGCAACAACCACTTACAACAACAAGGCAACACAGTAACAATGCACCGAAGTATTGCTACTCATCACAGTCTCGTAATTTAACTAAATTCAAACGTTATCTCATTGTTACAGTTAGATTCCACTCTTTACTGACTTTAACTCTGCTGTCTCTTGTGTCTCTGCTTAGTGTCCACTACTTGCAGAGCTTCAAGATGCTCAACAGTCATCCCCTGCTCTCCAACATTTTGGTTTTAATCACAGGAATAGATCTGTCTTATAACATGGGAAAGGAAGAATAAAAAAAGGGTAGAAAAGGTGGGAGGCTGGGACAAAGAAGTAGAAATGAAGTTTTCCAAATATGGTTCCACAATTCTCTGTGCCAAATGGATTAGAAATCACGTAACAGCTTCCTTGAAAATGACTGCTGCCATATTCTACATTGTAGACAAATTCTCTAGAGAATATTTCAAAATTGCAGTACATATCCTAGGAATTACGCAACTTTAAATGCTATACTTGTGTTAAAAGGGCCTTGGTCAGAAGCATGACAATGGAAGTTTTCAACTAATACTGCTTGTAATCATAATGTAACTCATGCAATACAGGAGCAGTGTTTAACTGAATTATAAATATCACCTAAGCAAGCAGAATTCTACCTCTGCAAGAAAAAAAGGCTCTCTAAAATGATCTTTTTATCACACTGCCAACTGTTCTGGAGAGGAATCTTCGTTTCTCTGGATATTTCAAATATTTATCCTTGCAAGCTGCCTAGCCCAGAAGGTTCATATGTATGAACACACAAACTAAAGTTGTTTAATCTTCAACATATCAGAGTGGGGAAAAGGAGCTAAAATTCCAGACCTCCTTTCTGGCATGAGCTTTTGCCCTTTACAGGAGCAGAAAGTGACTGACAGGTGAAAGCAGCAAGGAATAAGTGAAAAGCTTCAAAGCATTAATTTTTTATAAGTACAGCAGGGAACACCACCTTTATTCCAAACTGGCAAAGCAAAAGATGGTATAGCTTCTCAACAGCTCTGTCTGTTGAGACAGAAAAAGACACAAAACTCCTCTTGTCTTCATTATTTTGTGCCAGAAACCAGTGAAAACCAGCTATCAAGTAAAAATACAGGACAGAAAAGTGCAACTCACCAAGATGGTCACCACCAAATACTGAAAGTGACTGCGAAGATCAGCAGCATGAGTGCAGAATAGGACAAAGTTGCTCTGCTCCAACTGTTGAAAACATTTGGTGATCACCAAAAAGGACAGGAAAATTAAAAAAGACAAAAATGATGTCACACTCTATTCCAGGCAAACACAGTTGGTAACTCTCGTTAAATGTAGGACTTGGGAGTCTCATTCTTCCTGCATTTGCAACAACTAAAAAAAGCAACAAATTTCTTCCTATCACTGGAGTAACATGCCAATTGTATTGTGGTAAGCAAGAGGTAAAGCATGCACCTAAATACAGACATAAAAATGAACAAAACAGGAACTGCTTTATGAGAGGATTCTATCTAAAGCCTTTATTCCCTGTGTTGCAATTGCCTTGTGGTGTTGTCACAGCCACAGCTGCAGACTACTGCAAGAAATCGTCCTTCCTTTTCCATAGCAATGTTATAAATCTTTCATCAGGAATTTTGACTTCAAAACAAGTTATTCTTCAGCTGAAATTATGCTCATGCCAGCTTCCTGTACTAAAGCAGCTAACTGCTGGGTTTGTATATCGCCTTGGCTAAGGATGTAGCTTTGGGTCAGGTATCTCTCATTCAAATACTCATTGGATGGAAGATCTAGCTGCTCTGTGTTGTAACACAAGAAGCCACTGCCACCATGCTTTTGCAGAACTCAAAGGGGCTCTGAACATGAGAATATGGCTCAGGCCCACCAGCAGCAAATCTGCAGAGGGGGAGAGGCAGAGGAGGATTTAATACTCATGCCACAGCACTACAATTAACTCTTGCTCCTTTGTGCACTTGTAGATTGAAAGTGGTCAATAATCTGTATACAAATTAGGATAAAAGTAATGTCCCTTCTCCATTGCCACCAAAGCCTTCCCTTGTTTGAAACCTAGTTTACACTGCCTTCATTTTAGACGTAGAATATCACAATATGGGATCATGGCTAATGCATCTTTTACCTGCCTGTTCCTTTGTTCACTAATAATCCACTAACTGAATTCCACAAAGCCAGTGGAATTCAGTGCAGCCTTGAAAAACAATAGCTGCACTGGAGCAATAGAGCTTCCAGCTTCTTCCTCCCCTCACATCTTCCCTTCAGTTTGCTCAAAAAGAAAAATAAAGAGATATGGACAGCCAGGAGATCTCTTCCTCTCTAGGTCAAGAAGTAACTGGCTACCATCAACCAAATGTGAACTGTATCCTTACTGACTGAGTGGATACTGGAAGGATCTGGACCATAAGGGATCTTTCATCTTCTCATCTCTGCGGTTGCTTCCTGTGCCTGCAGCTCCCAGATGTAAATAGACATGCTTCGGCTATTGTTTCTCACCCTTGGGCCTTCCAGCAAGGACTGACAGATGCTGTAAAGGACAGCCTAGCAACCATGCCCAAATCCAGGCCAACCTGAAACTTCCATACTTTTTTGGGAAACAGACTTTTAAACAGCCCTTTCAAGAAACGTACTAATTCACCAGGACTGCGGGTGAACACAGTGCTGCCCTCTGTCCTGATAATCACTCAATCAATGGCTCATGTGACTAACAATTTGTCAACAAAAATGCATTTGTGTTTCAAAATAAAGCCAACTTCAACTGATATATATAGATTCACATTAAACCAGCATATTTGCTGATTTGACCATAGCTCGAAAATCAAGCTTTAAAAGGACTGCTGGGCTATAGGGATTAAGGGGTTTCTTGCTGAGTGGCTCTAAATTTTTCTACAGCTGCTCTCTATGGGAAGATGTATTACTTCTTTTTGCAAGAGCCTCATTCAACTGCAGGTCCTCATTTGAAAATTAGCTCTATCTAGTCCTGAGACAGGTAAGACCTCCTGCCTCTGAACTTCATCTTATCTTAATCTGACCTAATGCCTTCTATAATTAAAGAATCCATAAGAACCAGTTCAGCCACTATCTGAGAACAGCTACCTATACAAAGGAAAGGGGGAATGGTTTTAAGGGGCACATGCTATAGAGAAGAGCAGAGAGAAGAGAGAAAGTGTTCTCTAAGCAACTGAAACTGCAGGAGACTGGATGAATAACATGTAACGACCCATTCCAGGTCACTAGGACTAGTTCCTCACCTTTTATGGAGATAAAATAAAAAAACAACCAAAAAGCCATCTTTAAATAGTAAGGACTTTGTTTTGCTTCTCCTTTGGAAGAACCATCTCCAGCTGCACAGGAACCCAGGCACCAAGAAAAGGACTCTGGCTCCTGACTGATTTGTAACTGAAGGCACCACCCCTCAGATAATGACCTCCAGACACCAGTCAAAGGTTATTTGCGTTTTAGCTGCCACAGACTCTCCCATGCTGAGACTGGAATGAGCCAAAACACAGAGCTCCTGAAAGTTACCTGAACTGCTGTTGAGATGAGAAGAAAAGACGCTGTAAGCTTCATGTACGGACCGTGCTTCATGGTGAGTCCAAGCCCTTTACAAAAAGGTATTGCTCTGTCTGAATTTAAAGCATAAGGATCTAAGAGAAGCAAAATACATAAAATAACAATGTTTTCTGGAGATGAATATGAAATAATTATTATTAAATCTAGGCAAATTTATATATATCTTACCATCTTTTTCCTTTACTCCAAGAAAAAGAATGAGAATTCCAAGAAGATACACACCTCCAATGACTCCTGCTGCAGTCATATAAACTTTTGCCTTTGAAAAGAAAAAAGGCGTATTTGAAATTGTGACAGAAGAATGACAAGCCATTATGGAAATCAGAGCCTCTTTCTGGTGAGCCATCTGCAAATGAAGAAATGCCTCTCTATGACAGCCAACTGCCTGTGTTTTACCTCTTCGAAAAATGTTCACTTCTGCAGGTCATTTATAAACAACACATACTTTAGGATAAATCCAAGGCACATAAGTATAGATTTATCACAAAACCAAATAAAGAAGCCATGAGACTGCCTATAGACACAAACAGATATATCAAAAATGTGCAGCACCAGTGGAGTGATACTAATTTTTAGTAAATCCAGATGATCCAGGTACATAGACTACAATCTGTATCTTCATTCTGGGAGGGAAGGCCCCCGTGCTAATGTAAACATAATTAGTACAGTTACTCTATTATATATAAAAGAATAATAAGAAAACTTCTTTTAGGCTCTAATAAATTTTACAAATCACACCAATTCAGAATTCAGGCCAATGTTCTGAGAATATGTTTTCTTGCGTGCTTGTTACCCCAGCTACTTAGTGACATACTCAAGCATATTCAGAAATCTTGTTTACTGCTGCTGAAGAGTGGTAATAGGAGATATTCAACTACAATAAGCAGAGCACAAATACGTACACCTCAGTTTGCATCATGCAACTAAGGTTAGACTCAGGTCAAGGAATCTTCTTCATGGGAATCTTCTGTGTATGTATCAGTATATGCACTGACAGAGAAACAGATGAAAATATAAACCCACCGAACCTTGTAATTGATAAAAATGGAACTAACAAACTGATGAATTCACAAGTGACACAGAAAAAAACCAAACCACTACACAAGGTAATTACTTGATTCAGGCCCTGTTTCAAGATCACTGAAACAATGGAAGATTATCAAGTTGTGTTCACCGAAGTTTGGATCAGCTTTTAGGATTTCCTCATAGGTATAAAACCTACTCTGTTTCTCAAAAAATAGCAAACTGAAGCATGAAGAGATTAAATTACTTGGGCAGGATTACAGGAGAAATCTGCTGTGGAAAATGAAATAAACAAGCATGGTTCTTTAGGTGCATTCCATGTGTTCAACACCGAGCACTGCTCCTACTAATTGCCCGTTAGAAACCATTTACTTTCAACAGTGCTTTGTACCTTCACAAGAATATAGAATCCAAGTAGGACTTCCAGTTTAATTCATGTAATAGCCATTAACCTTTAGAGGAGAACCCCAGTAATAACTCCTTTGAAAAGCAGTGTTGCTTATCTGAAGTCCTACTACAGCCACCATTCTTTCACAGAATCACAGAATTCTTTGGGTTGGACGGGACATTTAAATATCATCTTCCAAACCATTGCCATGGGCAAGGACACCTTCCACTAGAGCAGGCTGCTCAAAGCCCCGTCCAGCCTGGCCTTGAACACTGCCAGGGATGAGGCAGACACAGCTTCTTTGGGTCACCTGCGCCACTGCCTTACCACCCTCACAATGGACAATTTCTTCATAATACCTAATCTAAATCTCCCCTCTTTCAGTTTAAAGCCATTGCTCTTTGTCCTGTCACTACAGGCCTTCATAAAAAGTCTTTTTCCATTTTTCTTATAGGTCCCCTTTACATACTGAAAGGTCACAATAGTCTCCCCAGAGTCTTCTCTTCTCCAGCCTGAACAAACCCCAGCTCTCTCAGCTGTTCTTTGCAGGAGAGGTGCTCCTACTCTCTGATCATTTTTGTGGCCCTCCTCGAGATCTGCTCTAACAGGCTCACATCTTTATTGTGCTGTGGACCCCAGAACTGAATGCAGCATTCCTGGCAGGGTAAAGTAAGCTTTTCTTACTAAGCTTCTATTTTAAACTGTGAATCAGCCCATAGTGAAAACAAAGGATGGCCATGTACCTCCTAGCTACTTTACAGTTTGGCATCTTCAGCAAAGCTCTTAAGTGTAAATCTGCTGCCACCACAGAGAAGTGGCTGCAGAGACAACAGATGGGAAGTCTTATTCACAACAAGGTCCTTGTCTCAGCTCCAGTGTCTCTGATTTCAAGGAAGTCACGTTTATTTTCATCAGGCTGGATGATATGATATGGTATTACAGACATACCACCCCCCTCTCCCATGAGAGATTTTAGTGTGCTCCCATAGATGCTTACTTGATGAGACCAGGGATCTAAAGGGTCTGGAAAGCTGGAAGTGTCATGCCAGGAGTCAGCTGTGTTTACTGTGGGATTCACAGTGCAGTGATGAGAGACATGAGCACTGGCCACAATCTGCCCCTGAACTGCAGCTCCAATCAAGGTCCCAAGAACTTCCATGGTCATTCCTAAAGAAGTAAGCACAAATGTGCACTGAGCATGAAATTCATTTCCTCCACAGCCTGCAAGCTTGCTCATATGTCCCATTGAAAAGAAATCTCATCAAACCATTTTCTTTTACAGGAAACAACCAGAAAATGCAATACCAAGAACACCAGAACAGAAGATGGTCAGTAACAGAACAGTTTCAAGGAAGAAGAATTTTGTAATCTATTTTCTGGTCAGCTTTTAGAAGTCTGCATGGAAGAGCTGCTTTTATTCGAGCTGCATGATGGATGCAGCTGAGATTAAGAGCCACAAGTGGACAATACAGGAGCTTTTCATCTTGAAGACCAGAGCAGAACTACAGTTTAAATGTTGAACGCCACTCTGCCAAAGCAGGACAAGGAGCCATGACATCAGGCTTTCCATCTTAAGCTTGATGGTAACTTGTGAAACGTTTTTCAAGCCACTTATCTGATCAGACCTATAGGCTCTCCAAACTGCAAAATAAAACAGTACTTACCTCAGGCTTATGTTGGAAATAATTACAGCTGCCAAGCTCCGGGAAACAGTAGATGCCGCTCTTAACTGTCTAAGGCCAGAGTAAGGCAGAACTAGCTACCTTAGTCTCACAGAATTATACAAACCACTACCACTCCAAGCACCATAAGAATAAAGAATCATCTAAAAGAACAAACAAAGCATCCATTTGGGAAAGCAAAGATCTGACCATCGACATCCAGCTCATGCTTCATGTACTCAAAAATCAGTCAACAAGGTGGCTAGTTGTTACAGCTCCATTGCAGGAAAGTGGTGAGTAAGCTGAATTCTAGCCCCTTCTCACCCTGAGGGATTTCAAGCCTGCCACTTCTGTTTCCATGCAATGTGGCCATACCCAGCATCCCTATGTCAGGGAGATAAACCAAATTCCTATTCTGTCTCCAGGCACTATTTACGCATTTTGCTTAAAGATACATGGGGTTGAATATATTAACAGATTAGGAATAGAGACTGTGACTCCCTGATTATGAGGGAATGTTCTTCTCATTCACCTAAACATCAGGCTTTTTTCTCCTTAGAATCATAGCATAGTTTGGGTTGGAAAGGACCTTAAGATCATCTAGTTCTAACCCCCCTGCCATGGGAAGGGACACTAAACCGTATCACCCAAGGCTCTGTCCAACCCGGCCTTGAACACCGCCAGCGATGGAGCATTCACAACTTCCC
>JAOEHY010020038.1:0-44910 GCA_025447955.1 Psilopsiagon aurifrons
GGCCGAAAGTCAAAACCACAGCACTGCACCAGCTACCGAGAAGGGGAAAAATGACTGCTACTGCTGAACCCATGACAAATACTTATCTGCCCCAAAAGTAAATTAGATCAATTTCCTGAACTCTGTAAGAGGCACAAAGCAAATGCAGGAGGCTGCAAATGAAGAAACTGCAGTTCACTTGAAGGTGGATCTCAGTGACACTCTGATGCAGAGCACTGCTGAATGTAGAGCCCAGCAAGATTTGCCAAGAGACTTCATCACTACAAGGAGGGAAGCGCTTTAGACAGTGCCAGCTAGAAATATGTCTGGATTTTGGGGAAACTTATGTTTAATGAAAGGAAAAAGGTTTTACTGAGACACACATGGCACACTTAGGAAGGACAAAAAGAGGAGGAAGAGGCTTCTCTTGCCAGGATGGGAAGAGTACATGTCTATGCTGTTATGTTTTTTCTGGAATTGCCTCATGATCTCTCACCCTCAGACTGAGCTCTCCTTCAAACCCTATTGCTCTCTGTAACATATATCTGCTCCTCTGGCATGTGACAGCTTTGCAGTTTGCCTGTGAAGCACCACATACAATTCTGATCATATACTGCATTGCCTCATGGAGATATGAAGGGGGAAAAAAGGGGAAAAAAGCAGAGCATGGAGTAAAAAAGGTGGAAAATGACTGTATGAATAAAACTTTTTTTTTTAAGTAGGGTGTGGATTTGTGTATTTCTGGATGCAAAGCAGAAGACCAATTAAATTGCATTGCAGATGTGCCTTCTCTCTTTTCTGGATCTCTTGATCTTATTCTCTTTCCATTTCTCTTTAATGTTTTAATAGCTGTTCTCAATATTGATCATACTTTAGCCATATTTTACACTTATTCTATTAAAAATAGAAATTTTCTTTCCTTTCATTCATAAAATATTAAACACATGGGAACTTAAAGGGGACTATCCTAGTGAAACCTTATGTCAGGACAAAATGCTTTTAGGAGAAGGGAAGAGGCAGGTAAAATACTTAAGATGTCATCACAGAGCCCTCTAAGACTCACTAAGTTAGGAAAACCCTGTGCATGTGGGGTTATTTCGTCCAGGTTAAATCTGGAAAAGGGGGGAGTAGACCTTAAGCATTCACTAAGAGAAAAACAAAGTGCCCCTGGGGAGCCTGTAAATGGTGGCCTATATCAAGAAAACCCACACTGCAAAGGCATGTCAAATTTTTGGGAGCATGGGAGGGACTCCTTGGGGTTAGGTATAAGAAGAAGAAAGGAAGAAACTTGCACTCAATTCCTTTGTGACTGTGTTTTCACCTCAGTGATCCAAGGTATCAGAGCAAGAGGAAAGTTAAAATACTGCAATCCTCTTCTCTTAAATGAGTCTCATTTCTTATCTCCTCCCTGCTTCAAGCTGTCATTTCTGATGTAAAACTTCAGTGATTAAACAGCAGGGAGGCATCCGGCTTGTGTGGCATCAGGTAACCCTAGGACTAGATGAAGTCTTTGAAATGACTTACTGTTGGTGGTTATAGCATGTTCTAAGGACTTGCATAATGTTTCTGAGCTGTTTGGCTTAATCCTCTCTCTGATAAATGAGTTTTCATAGATCCAGAACAACTTCCTCATTTTTCTTTTCCTTTTCATAGAACACTACAGTGCAGCTCCTCTGGAGCTGGCACCTTGTAGGGCTGTTTTATCATTACCCAAGTTGCTGCAATGCTCTCCTTTGAGTAAATGCTAACACTGGGTTTTGTTTTCTTTTCCCCCTCTCCAGTTTATTTCTCTCCCGTCATTCTGTGTAAGTGCATTAGGTAAGAAAGGTGTCTCCACTGTTTACCAAGAGAAAGGATTACTTCATTGTGCTTGGAAATACGAACATTTCCTTGTTCTGCCAGCTTTCCTCACCTAAAACTAGCAAAACACATAACCTGAAAGTGGCCCATGTTTGGGAGACTGAACATATTTGGGGGCTACTAAATACAGGTCAGATAAACAGATGGTTATTGCTTTCCCATTAATTACTATTGCTGGAGGAGAGGGAGGAAAAAAAAAACCTGCTATAGACCGCCTGAAGGTCTCAGATGAAGTCTTCCTCACTACATAACAGTCCTTTATGGCCTCATTAGTTACTGTTTACAAAATGTTCTACACTAAAAAAATCTCTAAAATTATTATCAGTAGTATTATTAATATTATAGGTATATTTGTTCATAAATTACTCTTCTTTGCTGTAATGCCACAGAAAAAAAGCTCATTCATCACATCACAGCTTCTCAGCCTTCCTTTGTATAATACTGCCCAAAGGGAACCACAGAAGGTACTGTTATTTCCTCAGATATCTTCCCCCCCTCCTTCTTTTCTATTTCACCTCATTTAACATACTAAGTATATGCCAGGATTACAAAGAGAATTGTCATACATTACCATCTGAATGCAATAGAAACCCATTTTGTGCTACCTTAACTTTGGATTTCTAGTGCTTTGAATGCAACTGGAGTAAGCATTTTGCTTAACGATGGGGTGCTACCATTAAGAAAATAACAGTTAGTGGCCATATCTTCTTGCTCTGAGAACTCTCAACTGCACTGAAACAAGGCAAATCCAGTATTTTGCTGATCTAAATGAGAGCACCATTATGGATGAAATGTTTTGATTGTGTTGCCAAGAACTGTCCTTCACTTAGGATTTCACCTGCTCAAGTAATTTAACTGATACATAACATTATTTTAGACATTTTTATTACTATTATTTGCAGGCAATTACAGTTTATTATCTTATGTGTTTGCTAAACCTTCTATTTATCTCCCCTAGTGTTTCAGGTCATTCTAGTTGGCCTCATGAACACCTCAGGTTCCCAGTGACATATCTTTTCTGGAATTACAGCACCACAGAGACTAACTAGAGACTGACAATCAAACAAAGCAGCTTCAAGAGGAATGGTCTGGCTGTAACAGGCAATGCTGACTGGTGAGGCTTGTGAAGGCCCTGTCTGTAGGTGAGTGTGAGGTGCCAATCACTGCACGCTGATAACAAGCGGCATGGGAGCAGCATACTGTCATAACCCCAGCTTTGGATTTCTACCATTATAGTGAACCTGTGGCAACTGCAAAATCTCCCAGGGGGCCAGAGGCTTACAATAGCACATGAGCATTCATAAATACATGAGAGCTTGTGCCTTGCTTGCTGAATTCATCGACCCTGGCATTTCCACAAGACAGGGATATATACACTGAGTTAGCACTCAGTGAAGCAGAGCAAAGTATTCCCAGTGCTCACCCTAAGATCTGGCATTAAAAGGGCCAAACGAGGCTTCTCAGCAGGAAATAAACGTGGATTGTCTATCAACCTGTCATGGTAAAATCAAGCTCCAAGCAAAGGTATTGTTGCTGTTACGGACAAGGGTACGCTGAGGTGCATGGAAAGTGGGCTGCCAGAAATGTGTTGAATAAAATGACCTGGAAGGAGAAAGAGAAGAAAGAGATGGAAATGAGAGTAGAGATGTTATTAAGACAGACAACTGAGATAGCCTTGGAGCTATCAATATATGTGTCAAATAGCTGGTCAGTCAAAGAGTTTTAGTCAGTGTTCTCACAGTTCCTCAGCAGCAGACCCTGACTAGAGTCACCGAATTCATTTCTTTCAATATCCCCCCATGAGTTACTTTTAGAAATGCTATTTTGGTACCTTTTCTTGTACCCACTTTACCAGCAAAGTTTAAACACTCCACAGAAGTTTCCAAGGGGTAAAAATATATGGCCTCTGTATTTAAATTATAAACATGTGAGATAAAATCTTATACCCGTAAGATAAAGTGAAAATAATTATTTTGTATCTTGTATTACTTCCAATGCCATCTGCAGCATTTTAACACTAGATGACTTGCTGGCGCTATAAAAAAACAAAGTGCTTATAAGAAAGATACATGGTACAAGTTGGCCTATTAGTATTCAATGGTTTATTTTATAACTTTTAAAGATACCAGGTTCTGATCTGCACTCAACTCCAATTTATGTTAATGGAAATTATGTGAACATTCAGAGTAGTTATATGGCCCTTAAACTCTTGGTGCAACAACTCTCATTGTCTACTAGTCTAAATTTACATAAGCAATTAATGTCTCATTAATGTCTCATTAGGAACTCATAGGGTGTGAGGGAGGAAAGAGTATTAGTGTCTCTGTGGAAACTGAATTAGACCATACATGAAAATTACTTTACTGTTTTCATCTTGTTTTGTATTTGTACATGCAGGAAAAAAGAGACAAAATTGCAGACACACACAATTTAGTTGAGATCAGCACAACTGCTGTGGAGTAAGGCAGACCTGCAACTGCAGAAAATGTTTCCAGTAAGATACAAGACATTTTGGCAGGGACCAAAAAAAGCCCACCAAGCTCCTCTGACAGCAGAGCAAGCTCAAACCATGTGCTTTAAGGTCTGCAGTTCAAAAATCCCATACTAAACTTCAAACAATTGAGTAGTCCCATTGAAGTCAGTTAAAGATTTATACTTTGCTGGGCTGTAGCCATATTCCCTTCACACTTATGGAAATGAAAACCACTTTTGTTCTGTTACAATCAATGAACCACAGGCTAAACCCATAAGTATATTCATCCCATAGCCTGAAATGTTGTTCAGGTTACTTTGCAAGGTTGGAAGCTCCTTCAACCTCTGTAACTCCTGGTTCACTGTTGAGGTGTTCATCCTTTAAAGACCTCACTGAAAAAGAGGTGGAAGCATAGGGAGCAGTATTTTGGCAATGTTAATTTCTAGATGTATGCCCTGGATTTACAACAGATTTTGAGACAAAGTAATTTTATTTGCAGGTACAGCAGGGTACTAAAATTGATATCAGATGTGTTTCAATCATCAGATTTTTAAAATCTCTGTACAAGCTATACCTTCCTGGTGGGAAGTCTGGTCATTCCTGAAGAGCTGGGCTTTTCACTGCGCTCTTTATTTAGGTGAGATCCAAAAATTTGGGTCAGAACAATCTGAACCAGAGCACTGGCATATAAACATTGGCATCTGATTATCAGAGTCTTCATTCTGTCCTAATAAACCTTTCTGTGAAAAGCCCAAAATTTCTGCAATACTTTAATGATGCTCAGAAGCCTTGATGCAACTGCTATATGGAGTGTTTTAAGGACCAGCAACTGAAGGAGCACGTGAATGACTGATATATTCAAGTGGACCCTCTTGAAACAACCGTCAGGAGCTGGATGGAACCTCCCTAACTAAACTGAAAAAGATTTATGTTGCCTGAGAGAATCCATTTCTTTCTCAAGGAAATCTAATGGGGATTCATACTCTAAAGTCAAAGAATAACTATTAAATGAAAATACAACTAAATGTTCTTGGTGTGTTCATAAGCCCTAAGAGAGCTCATCCAGCATTCTCAGCCCCTGTTAGCTGTCACTCACACCTTCAGCATCCTTTTCGGGCTGCTGCAGCAAGAACAGCTGTAAAGAGCAGCACATTTATTCTGAAGAGTCCCAAAGGGATTCAGTAGCTCCAACCAGGCTGTGCTTTCATATGTGCAGCACTGTTTCTTACATTTCTGAAATTCCTCCTGCTTCAGCTAGAATATTGTGGTATCTTCAGTTCAGTGGGGTTAGACAGCCCATCTGAGTGTCAGCGCCCGTCAGTCACAGTGCCCTGGGCCAAAGCTTACAGCTGGTGTGCCAAAGAAAAATGGCACAAAGTGCTCTAATTTTCAGTAGAAAAAGGAGATAAAAGAATTAAACCAACCACAGTGCAGTCCAAAATGGAGAGACAAGAGCAGTTAATCAGAAGAGCAGGCACAACACTTAAATGTACCCATGGTAATTTATAATTATTCTGGATAAGCTGTTTGCTATGCAAGTACATGGAATTAATCCAACACTGATATGTCAGGATATGGACCATAGCACCTGAAGAATACTCCTGGCAAATATTTCAGATCGAGCTTCTCTGAACTGTACCTCTGGCTCCCTCTGAAAGCTGCTGGAACTGGTGTTAGCTGGACTGAATGAACACATGGAAGAGACCTTTGCCAAGAAATAGTGAAGACTGCAAAAAACAAAAGACTGTTCCAGAGCAACAAATGGGAATGCTGTAAGATTGCAGGGATGAGAGGCATACAAGTGGGAAAAGTGTAAGTTTCCTGATGCATTCTTTGAAAGTCATTTCTATGTTTCTGTGCAACTTAAAAATCCTAAAAGGCATCAAGGTTTCTAAGAGAAATTTATGCACTCAAGTCCTGAGCTCGGACGCAGTAATGCTGCCCACAAACTAAAACTAAACAAGAGTCCAAAGGAAGGAAAATTCTGCTCCTCTTTTTATCACCTTATCCCTGTCCCTGGAAGGCAGCTTATACATCACCTTTAAAAGAAGAATCACTAAGACAGAAGGTAATAGTTGGTAATGAGCAACATAACCACAGTTTCTGTCTGTGGTCTCACAAGCATGTGATTCTCCTTTGGCTCTGCAATTCTTTTATTGCTGATTTCCTCATTTTAGGGTCATTCAGATAACTGCAAAGAATTAGTAACCACAGTGATGTAAAATGTCACCCAGGGCTGGTCAGAGCTGTTTCTCTAAAATGTTTTTATTTATTATTCTTTCTGTTTCTGTAAGTAAAATCCATATCTCTGAGATGAGAATGGATTGTTACTCAGTGGAAAATTTAATACTTCTAGGTCATGTTTTAAAACCATTTGAATCAGAGGCTTCTGAATTTGACCCATTTGCACCTGTTAAAAATAGGGGTAGCTACTCAAATGGCTGGAGGTTGAAGCTGGTGGCAACATATTTTTTCCTCTTCAGATAACCACCAATGCAGAGTGTACCAGAAGTGAGTCAAAATACTGAAAATAGAATAAAGTTTCCTCCTTAACTGTGTTGAAGACTGAATTATGGCAATCTCTAAATTGATGGAGATCTTACTAGGCCATACACTATCCTCCGTCCAATAGAGATACCTCTGTAGAACTGGTTTAGTAACTATAATTTCAAGACTTGGATGTAGAGAAAATTGAAAACCAGTGTAAGCTGGGCAACCCCTGAAATTCATGCAGTTATACTGGCATGAAGGGACTGACCTCATTGTGCAACATGATGCAGGTCAGACAGCCAATTCTGCCTTTTGAAGGCAAAATGGCCCAAGCTCACTGGGAGCCACCAGCACACAGAGGGTTTGAGTTTCGCTCAGCATGTGCAGGGTGATTCAGTGAATTTAAGGAACTGATCTGACAATAGCCGGCCTCATAGGAAGGCAAGGAAGAGAGCTTTTATTAAGTAATATTAAAAGGCAGTATTCAATTAATTGAGAACTGTGGTAATTTGCAAGTCTGTACCTACGTCCTCGATATCACAGATGTTTTTCTGTTTTGCTGAGTGCGTCTGTATTTTCTGATTGAATCTGAACAAACCCTACACTTACCCAGCCATTCTGACTGAAATGGAACTTAATTCATGCACATTGGAGGTAGCTGTCAAAAGAGAGTTTGTATTTGCACATTACTGTAAAATAACCAGTGTTTTCTGGACAGAAATACTCTGCAGTGTTCTGTAAGCCTGTTGGTAAATGTGTGAAGGACAGCTTTTCTAGTAAACTAGAACAGATCCAATATATTTTCTCTCCATATACAGAATCAGAGTAACAGTATACTCAGTCTTAATTGTCTTTAAGGGACAGGCAAAGAAACAGCAACAGCACAGCTGTCACTGAAATAGTCATCTCCTACGATTAAATGCACTGGCTTCAGTAGGGCTAAGACTTGAGCGATGTCAGCATTCACATGAGTCTGCTAACTGTCAGGCTCATTTTTTGCATATTTCTGTAGGTAAAGGGGATGTAACGTTAACAGTGTTTATCACTACTTTTCCATTCTGCCTTTTTGTAAGAATTTATTTACTAATCAATATTCCCAGAAATGAAGTGTTAAAAAAAAAATACTTCTGATTGAGCAGTTGTACTGCTAGTGGGTTTAAAACACACGTTTAAATGTTAGAGACAGTCTGTTAAATTTCAGTAACGAGTATGCTTTATTATGCTATAGGACTCACTTTGGACTTTGCAAGTAAAGTTTTCTGTCACCTTTTAATGAAGAGTCTTTCTGTAAAAGTGTAATTTATTTCCAGTGGAGGCAACAGACTATGTGAATAAAGCCTGCCTCCATCTCAGTCGGGCAGCCCAAAGTTCCAGATGTTTTTTCTGAGGAAGAAAAACATTTTCAGTTGTTTTTTTTTTAGTTCTTAGTTGCAGTCTCCAGGCCAACACAAACCACTATATGTTGGCATGCAACAGAACAATTGGATGGTTAATGATACTGATTTCATTGAGTTTTGATTTAATCAAGTGAATGATAAGAAAAACATTTGCAAAATGGGTGCTAACAATTATATTCTCCAGTGTGGTTCTAAAAAGGAAACTAAAGTTAAGACAAACAGGCACAACACTGAGATACTGACGAACAGTGTTGTATATAGCCCTAACCATAAAAAAATTGGTTGGTCTACATGCCCTACAGGTAGAGCACAAGGCAGCTCCAAAGTTAACACCCTTGGCACCTTGCTGAGCTTGTGCTTCTAATTCCAGGCTCTCAGCAAGGCTTGTTCACAACTGCAACAAAGCAACATGCATTGCGGCATGCAAGCCCGGATCCCAATGGCTGTGGCACCATCCTTGCCTGTCCTTCTGCAGTAGCTATGTTGTGACGCCCATCACTAACTCTCACAGCTAGAGAGCTGACTGCCAGCCCTCCTGAAAGCAACAGTGCTGGATGCATGGGGTGTCAGCTCTGAAGACAACTGCTTTCTCTACAGGAGCAGGAAAAATGGCACCACATCTGCTTTTCAAGCTCAGCACTTCCATTGCCAACATGACTCAAAAACAGTGACATTTTAATTCAACGGGAGAAACTGGACAGCAGTACCTGGCAGGGGTACTCTGCCACCTCTGCAGCCGGAGCAGTGACACCCATCAGAGGCATCAAATGAAAGACGGAGCACAAGTCAGAGCCCTCAGTCTTCTCCTTGCATCCCTGATTGTTTTCAGACTAAAATCGAAGTCCAAAATCTCAGCCCAGTAACTGTCTCACCTTCTGCATTTTCTACAGTGGGATACTTGGGCACAACCATAAAAAACACATGCTGCTTGTGCTGACAAGCTTGGCTCTGGTGGTTCAACAGTTCACCTTAAAATATGAAAACTTTCTTCTGCCAAGAAAGAAAAGACTGTCTCCATAAGCAAGCTTATTGGCAAGAGTTTTCTCCCACATTCTTTCTCTCCCTTCTGCTTAAAATATTACCTTATTACCAGTAGCCCCTAATACAGCTTCAGCTCTCAGATCCTTGAGTACTAAAATGGCATAAGAAAGCATGCCGCTGTGTCCTGAGATAAGCTGAGGTTCATAAAAATTGCACAAATTCGTAACATCCTGTTTGTTTTCCTCGTATTATGGAAAGTGTGTGTGTAACCCAGCTTTCGGTGTTTCACTTCTTGGCGCCTTGTTAGCAACAATTGCAGCTCCTGGGAGGACCTTACAGTGTAGAGTTTCATACTAATTCTATACAGAAGGATCCTTTGGGGAATTTCATACTTCACAGTACAAGCTATCAATACAAAAAATCGTAACTGCTGCTGGTCACAGAAATCTTAATGTAGTTACTGTACAGGCAGGAATATTAACTCTTTAAAGCCTCTTTATCTGATGTTCTCATTTCAAACCACATTTATCTCCCAGTATCTCTGAGGTTCAGCAAGTCTTCTCTGAAATTGTACATTGTAATTACCTTCCTTCCGCCCTCCTCCCTCCCCAAAACCTGTAAGTACAGCTTTTATAACTTACCTCCCCAGCTACTACGAAATGCCTTTGTTTTTGAACACAGTAGAACAAAAACAATGTTGCATTATTCAGTAGCCGTGGGAAATAGTTCTTTATTTGGATGCAATTAAACTTAAATGGTTAGTTCTGCTTTTTATCAAAAGCCTCTATGAAATATGTATAAACACAGCAATCTTTGCCTGCTCATTTATTCACTTTGAACAAACTATGAAGAATTAAATTGAGCTTTATTTCATTCTTGCTGTTAATAAGGTGGATAACTAGCTAGTAAGTTCTCAGGACATGTTACATGCTGTACTGATCTTGTTTCTTTAATCTACTTCCAGAAAAAAAGGGGCAGGATTCTTCAGCTGCCAGTATTTTCCCCTACCAAAAGTGTAGCTCTGTGGACCAGCTGAAACTGGTGTATTTTTGGCCCATCTAGTTCTCATGAAGTCAAGGGGCACTTTCTCATTGATGGTGACATCTGAAAGCCTGTGGCTAATTCTCATGGCATAAATCCACAGTGCTTTGGAAATCACAATTTAATCTGCAACATTCCTTAAGCTTTCTTTCTGCCCAAGTTTTTGGAGTGGGAGCAGATCTACCTGAGGTTTTCTGAGAAGTGTACTGCAAGAAAGCTTTAGAGAAAACAGAGGAGGCTCCCATAAGAGAGAGCCTGAGAAATCACCACCAGTTTGTTAGTGAAATCAGCATCCCAGGTACAAACTCCTCAGGCTGCTCCAAGGTAGAGGCAGAACTTGCCCAGTCCAGCTTCATGACAGGAAATGCTTTAGGGCTCCCCTTTGCACTGAATAAAACTCCAGTCCCCCCATCCAGCTAAAAATCACTTCCATTTTGTTTTAGAAAGAACCAGCAGAATTTTAATTTCGTCATTCCCACAAAAAGATTTTACTATGTTTTCCTTAAAGGAGAACCAGGTTCATTTTCATCATATTTCTGAATGAAAACTTGCTCACAATGAGGGGAGTTCCTGTAGGATAGAAATGTTGAAGATTTTACAGTTCTACCTATTGGAACCATCAGATGGCTGAAGCCACGAAGTTACAAAAAAGATGAAGTTGCCTGGGCAACAATTTTTTCACAGTCAGCAGACCAGTCTCACAACTTATTTTTAGCTTTTCTCAAGGAGAGAAATACCATTGCAAAGGGATGCTGGCAACAAACAGAAAAATGTACTGTTCCTAGAAGTAGTAAAAATATTAGTTTCATTACACGGGTATGAAAGGAAATACCATCTATGCTTCTGAAAAAAAACAAAACCCCAGGCTTTTAGAGTGAGAAGTCACAAAACACATCTGAAACACTCCAATTTTGAAACCAATTTGCATGAGCACAAAGTCAGCTACTTACACATATAAATGGCTAGTTATACATCTCAGAGATAAACATGCTTTCCCCGTTGCAGAACCCAAAATCTGTTGCTAAATCCTACAAAGCAGCCACAATCTTTCATTTAGCAAGCCCCTGAAATTTATATTCATATTATACGCACTTCAATATTTGTGTAAATATATTTGAGAATTTGCCACACTTCTCAGCTGTCATGCATTTTATCTTAGTGTTTGTTTATGTGAAGTGACATTAAAAAAGAAATTAAACAGGAAAGAAATGTATACAATTTGTTATGATGTTCAAAGATAGCTTTTATTACCATTTATCCTTTTGGGAAGGAAAATTTGCTTAGCAACTCAAAACTCAAATAAATTGGCTCTAACAATGCATTTTGCACACTGACAACATTATCTCTGCAGAAACAGTCCACTTTTTTTTGGGGGGGGGGGGGGAGTGACAATAGGTAAAAAGCATTTTCTGAAGAACCTGGATTGCCATCCCTTGTTGAAGAGGTGTTTTTTCTATCTCCATGGCAGTGAAACTCCCCAGTGAATCAATAAGCCTGGGCTACAGACACTCTGGAAACAGTACTTGTCCCAGTTTTATGAATTATGCCTTATTTAGAAGTATATCTGAAGCTTTTTTAAGAAGAGATTCTGAGAGCCACTTTCCAATTAGATGCAACTATTACCTCTCTAACCAACAGAAGTTTTATTTCTTAGCTCAGCACAAACTTCTACTTGGAGTTTAAATGTAGAGAGAATATACAGGTAGATGTTTTATTCACTGTTAAACTACTAAGGCTAGTTTTAAAAAGATTTCTTGTAAATGCAATTCCAGGTGCACTCCGAAACAAGCATGAGTGCTTTTCACAATTAAACAGTCTTGTTCTTTCTAGGCAGCTGCCAAAGCCCTCTGCCTTTCTGGACCTGTTTTGACTTGCTTATACTCAGGTTCTGCAGAAGAGAGATGCAGGAGGACAGCTGAAATAGCTTTTCAATTACAATTCTCTTGTGTGAAGAATTTTCTGCCTTTGGAGGGGTCAAGCCATATGCTCTGGATTGTGTGGCTGCCAGTGACACTACGACCCTGGACCAGACATGCTGGCCTCTGCCTATCAGAAAGGTCTTAACAGGCTACAAAAAGCCCATGGGAGAAAGTGCTGCCAGGAGGGAAAGGAAAAGTTATCAGTAGGAGCTGGGTCCCTTCATTTTTCAGCTGTGGGCAAAACAAGGGTAACACATGGCCCACCATGTACCTCCTATTCCTGTACAATACAATGCATCTATGATAAGCAGGTAGATGGGAGGAGAAGGAAAGAAAGATCAATTCAAGTACCAAATGGCCAGCCCTCAGCCAAAACACATTACGTCACTAGTAGCATCTGTGCATATTGCCCCACTTTATGAACCTTTCTCAGATCTGTTGCATAACTCTACTGCATCATTAATTAATAACATGCACTAATTTGCACTCACACTCCCTTTGTACCCAGATGTTGATATGACCCCTAGCTAGTAACTCATGTCTAGGTCGATCTATCATCTGATAAACTCAGCCAGCTTTCTCCTCTCAAACTGAAAATCTCAGGAGCATAAAGCATCTAGTACCTCCAATAATGAATCCCTAGGTATTTTTTGCATCCAGATCCTCTCTGTTATTTCTCCATAACTGGGACACACTAGGACTTATACCCCCTTACCTGTCACCCTTAATTCCGGTATGAATGTATGCGATTCAGCTGTATATTTCAGATGCTACCAGCATTTCAAAACCCAGTGCAACATGAAGGTTTCCTTAGCAACATTTACTGTAGGAAGCCCTTTAAAGATTACTTTCCTGACTCGTCTAATTCTGCTTTTTCAGAGATTTATACAGGTAAATTAGATATAAAGTTTTGACATAAACTTAGGAAACAGCAGCAGAAAAATAAGTGTATTGAGTTTGAATGCAAATAACTCATTTGTGAATATGCTCTCAAAACACATCTCTCGTATAAGTTCATAGTAGTATATATCCAGCAATTTGCACAAAAAGCAGAAGGGATAACTTTTATGAAAAGATTAGACAAAAAAGAAATCCCTCTCTTCCAAGAAAGCCCATTTGTGCGATCATTTGATAGGAATGAGCCACACTATGTATTTATTATCTGTCATGTTAAGATAATTAAACAGCTGGTTTATGAACCATTGAACTTGTGTGTTGGTTGATTATGCTGTAGGCTTAGTTGCAATTCATATTCAAGTCCATCTTTCATAATAATGTAACAATGAGATATCAATTATCATCTTTGAAAGTGTGGAAAATGCCAATGCTTCAGTAATGTCTCCAGTAATATTCTATTTTCTCTTTAATTACATCCCAAAAGCAAATCCAGCCGATATAGCTGCAGCGAAGTCACCACTTGTTTATGGCATGGTAGCAGACCATTAATCAATAGGATCTGTACAAGGAGATAACTCTTTTATGGTGAGCAACACAGGAGTCTGATTTTACAGGACGCACAAGCAATAAAATACCTAACACTAATATCTAATGTGATGATTCCCTTTTACTTGTTTATCTGCCACTGTGAAATATTACTGAAATAAGCTGTTTTCAAGCATGATGTCAATCAGCATTTCACTGGCAAGTCAAAAAAACATCCTTATTTACGGAAGACCCCTTGCAGAAATGTGCTGTTTCTGGAAGAGGCAGCCATCATAAAATGTTTTTCCTCAGTAAACAGAGCTGTTGTCCACGGTAAAGAATTATCCAGATCTCAAAGCAAGACAGAAGCATGGAGAGTGAAGAATACAAGGCTTTGTTAATCGAAGAACCTTATTATAATTCTGCTCTCTTTGCTTAGGAGGCTGGCAAGCCTTTCCTGCTGCTGCTAAGGTTTCTTTTCCCTAGCAGCCTATGGACAGTGTCCTCTCCCAGCCTTTCTCTTAGCATACATTTGCATACAAACCATTTAACAAACAAGAAATTTCTAGTTGATGAAACACTAAAAAAAGCAGTAAAAAAAAATCTGCCCTCTTTTATAGATCCTGATCTCTGCTCTGCCTTTCCAAGACCTCTTTGCATCCACTTCTGGAGAAAGAGATTGCATCCAGCCAAGGCTGCCACTGGGACTACGTGTCCTAAAGCAGGTCAGCCCAGGCATGTATTCTGCTCTCTACAGATGCTGTGAGGCACCAACTGCCTGGATAAAAGAAAATGTTTAACCCCCCCCAACACCATAAAGAAGTCTTCAGGTATGATCAAACCAGAACATTCCAGGAACAGTCAGAAATTTGTTCAAAACCATTTAGCAAATTTAGATTTCAAAACAAAGCATTGTTTGGGACAGGAGCAGGGTTTTGACGTACTTTCATCACCTGTGGTAATGAACATCAGCTTCTTCATAGGACAAGTACGTTACTCTCAAATGAAACCTGCCCATTTGATGCAAGAGGGTCTGCCAAAGGGCCAAGCCTCTGCTGCTGTTCACATACTCTTTTTAAAGCCTACTTATCAAGAAACACAAGTAGATTATATAGATTCACTTTTTCAAAGTGGCTGGAGAAAAGGCTTGTGAGTTTTGAAAGGTCAGTCATGGTTATTGACTGCTTCATAACAGTACTAAAAGCCCTTTCATAGCAAAAGCACTTGATCACTGACAAAATATCGATTCAGGCACCAGAAAATACCACTATGTAGGACATGAAGAATATTGCAGAGCAAGAGAACTTAAACACACAAAGAACAATACATAAAAGCTTTTCACAGTTAGCTTTAAAGAAAAACCATTATTAGCTATTTATTATGTTTAGCTGTTAGCCAGACAAACCACTGCTGCATTATGTTGATTTTAAGGAGCAATATAAACACATACTCATTTTTTTTCTTCTCTATGTGGTTTGCCTTCTTTGACTTTTCCTTCTTAGAGAATCTGTTGCCTGGCTTGTGCCAACTGTGATATTCATGCCCAGAGGGCTGACCTCTCTCCATACCCATTCCTAAACAAAACCTCAATTCTTAACCTTCTGCATTGCATCCAAGGCATTTGGGTACACAACAGGATTAACTTGGAAAAACGGGACAGCACCTTTCAGATGAACATTTTCTGTTGTTCCAGGTCATTCTTGCGATAGGTATTTTATTAAAAATATTACAGGTGCTTATACTTGGGAATAAGTGGATAAATGCCAGTTCCACAGTCTACACTGTGAACGCACAAAACTTCGCAAGCCACAGATGTCAGGAGATTTCTTGAGTATGCCAACACATATGCAAGGTTGCTTCAGGAAGGAAACATTTGAATGCAGTTTTAGACAACTTCATGAATAGACAAAGCGCCAAGTTGTCCCTCCGGGGTAAGTTCAAGGCTGCAATGATAACATGGAATGTCATTCTGGAGATCCAGAAGTTGCTTAATCCAGGATTAAGATGTTGCAATTCCTTCTCTTAGGTTTCTAAAGCTCAGGTGGCAAACACAGACAATTGAAGTCATGCATCTTCTGAGTCTACGCCATAAGAGGAATATCCTTTAAATAACTTGCCCAATATCATGCGGCATTTTCTGGGGTTAAATCCTAGAAAAGGGGGTTAGTTGGCCTCAAATAACATCATAGTCAAAACCAGGTAATTATCTGAAAAAAGGAAAACAGAACTGAGCTATGGTGACAGCTGGATGCACCTGGAGTCAGCTTCTTCTACAGCTTTAGTGGTAGAAAAAAACCTTAAGAAATATAATAATGACTTTGAAAAACTTATGACACTGAATAAAGCATTAAATTATCTGGTATCTGCTTTGAAGCTTCAATAACACCTTCTGGTTTAGTATTGGCTATACAAGATACATCTTATTTTGATACTGAACAAGGTATATTCACCAATGTAGTACTACTCCCGCATGTGATGCTGATGTCCATCAACAAGCGTTGTTCAAAAGCTTCTTAAATAATCAAACAACATGAATTTGGGAATGGCTTTTGCATCAGAGTTTAGAATTCAAATATACTTGCCAGAAAAAAATTCTTGGTTTTATTCCCCAATTAAAACAACTTCAGTGGCAGCAGAATAGTTGCTTGCTACCCACTGAAAATTCACAAAGTGTTGCTTAAAAATAATCTCCAGTAACGCAGCACAGATGATTACTATCACACATTCTCTTCCCTATATTGGTGCAAGAGGCCGTTTAGGTTTCAGTTTCAGGAGCCATGATTCACCAAGAGGCTACCCTCATCTCCATTGACATATTTTGTAGCAGAAAGTCTCTTTTCCAAGCCACAATTATATCTAAGGGCTGTACGCTTTTGCAAATACACACACATACTTTATCAATGCACCACTATGAGAGAAACACGTGTTACTGATGGTAATAGGAGCAAAAGAATCTCATGTTATCATCAGACCATCCTGGAACAAAAAGATCCCTTAAATCAATACCTAAATCCCAATGCACTTAGTGCTATACTGGCATGTACATTAGCACAGTCTTTAAGACATGACAATCTAGGTTGTGGGTTTTTTTCTTTATGTATTCTGTCTGCTTTGCTACTTCTTCCATTACTGCCTCTTCTTTTTTGCCCTTTCTCTACTCAGCTTCACAAATATGGACAATAAAACCAAAGAGAATGTTTTTTCTGCTGTAAGAGTCTCATTTCTTAAAGCAAAGATCTTGTATTAAATACGTTTACGGAAAGTCCAATTTCTGTTCTTCACCACTGAAGAAGGAGAAAGATGTATCTGAAATTATTTACCTCTGGATAAAATGCAAGGAGGAACTGAAACATGCTTTTTCCTTCCAGAGGCAGGTCACCTACCTAGCACATGTGCTTCCAGCTGTTATCTAGTCACAAGCGCATAATGTAGATGTTTTCCTCCAAACCTGTAGGTAAAGATGTACACAAAGAGAACCACTTTAGAAGGATTTTGGAGAAGAATGAAATCATCCACAGACATCCTTAACAATTATTCCCATTCATATAAGAAGAGATAAAGATTTAAACTGCAGCAAAGGTGCTTTTCACTATAAGACAACTTTTCATTTGCTGACTTCTGCACAGAGATCATTTTTGAACCACTTACATACAGAGAATGCATTTTTTCACACCATATAGCAAATACGCTCTTCTGAAACCTAAAAACCATAATCTGTGGCAGTGTTTTCTATATGTTCATTAGAGAAAGATTAATCATATCGGGCTAGTTTTTGAAGATGAGCTGAGTAGCACTTCATTTGCATACTATTGTACTGAGCAAGTGTTTTCTGCTACAGTTGACAGGTGGTACTTTTTTATCGAAAACAATTAACATCAGGGTCAAAATGGTTGAATATTTCATTCTTCTGTTCCAGGTCTGGCAAAACCTAATTAAAAATAATAGACAGGTGCTTATATTAATTTTTAACTATGTGCATGCCCACTTGGCTGCATAAACAGTAGTAAAACCATAAACATGTCACACCATTCATGCCTCAAAAGGCAAATGAACATGTTAGACTTGAAAAGCTTATTTCCCTCTGAAGAGACACAAACCAACATATACAGAAATTTAGTAGTATCTTTTAGTAGCCGGGGAGCGGGGGACTCAGTTGGCCTGTAGCAGATAAAGCTCATTTCTGAGGTCTGTCTAGCAAAAGCTTCCCCTTTGATCCTGCATTTACACAGCTGGTGTTTACTTGGTCAGTTACAGGGTAATAAGATTGTAATTCCAATTCCTAATTTGGAGGCTTTTTCCTTGCACAGCAAATATTTACAGTAAGCACAGAATTGCATATTTATTTTATCCTACCCTAAACACTTCCCAAATTTTCAGTAGCTTTGAAAATCCTAGGCAATATTTCCATTGAAAATCTTGCCCTGATTTTCCCCAAATGACTAGCAAGCTCCACTTACAGACCACAGACCACCTGCCCTTTAGCTGTCATCAGCTGCCCTCAATCGCCTGCTGCTTGTATAAATTAATAAATGCATATAATTAGCTTTCAAAATTTAATTTGTAAGAGCAGCAATGCCTGTTCTTTAATAAAATAAAAAATAAAAATATTGGTCTACTTTTTGCTTAAAGCATGGATTTTTGGTGATTTTTTTTTGCTTCTGTTGAAATAAAAAGGAAAAAGCTCAACGCAAACAGTTGTGAGAATAAAGTTAATACAGGAAGAATATTACAACTGGATTTTTATTTACAAGGATCTTTACATCTTTTGGTTTACCAAAATGAATGCTTTAAACTAATGACTAAGTAGAAAGTTAGTAAGTACTCTGTTAATTACAGATCATCCTCCAGTCTGAAGCAATGGTCGACAAAATACAGACTAAACTGAACCAGTATTTTAAGTGCACTTATATCATCTAGTGCAGACAGAAATGAGATTAAAATCCCCATCAAACTGAAAAAATACCCAGTTTGTTCAAGCTTATTCACATCATTGGGGACAGAAAAATATACCAACTACACTCAAATCAATAACATGAAGCTAATCTAACAGACTAAATCTCTGACCTGCCATATTATAATAATTCCAAACAAAATGAATTTTAGAAGTTGTCCCAAGTTAAGTATTGGACCACTTAAGAATACAGGATAGTACCTTGATAATACATTGCCAAAGACGTAGAAAAACAAATATGTATAATGTTTAGCATGAAGCCAGTATAAATGTAGCTATTTAAACTATAAATTCTATCAACAGCTCTGTGATTTCTTAACCAGTTTCAATACAGTGTTACTAGTACCATTATTAAGATTTATTTCCTGGCTTAATGTCCTATTTTAAATTTTAGTTTCAAGTCATTTTAAACTCTGCATATAAACTGTCAGTTCAGGAAGCACGTTCATTAAATGATAGAAACAGTCAGAAATTTTGTAATTATCTGAGCTAAAATCCAGCTTCTAAACCACACATCCTGATTTTCCCATTATTTTAGAAAAATATTTACATGGGGGGAATAAAGCTTTTGAAGATTATTTAAAAGGAATATTAATCATAGGGATTATGTGCCTTATTTCAGTTAATGTTACTTAATTTTGGCCATTACAAGCACTAAGACATTCTCTCTAGATGAATACCAAGTCCCTACAGCACTTCTGGGATCCGTGTACATGTGTCTGCCTGGCTGGCTCAGTTGCTAACTGCTGTGCATGACTTGGCTGAGGACTCGAAGAAAAGCAGGTAGTACGTCTAATACTCATAGATAGCCTCCCCTATTCATGCCTCAAACCCCTGCAATGTTACTTACTGCTGTACCCAAATTAAAATGACTCCCCGATTAGTATGTGAGGTAGCAGTCTTCAGGGCCTGTCCCCTCAAGTGCAAATTCACAATTTAGTCCAAGATCTAACATGAACTCCTATCATGTGGAGCACCTCTCTGGCTGGAAGTAGCTAACATGGCAATGAGAAAAAACCCTATCCCAGTGTGACCTATTCCTTTTTTCAGCGGCCAGGACCACCCTTTACATCACCATGCACAGAGTGCTCAGTCTCTGGTGGTTTACAGTACCTAAACCACCTTGGTCTTTTTCTAATTTCCAGTGCATGTTGTGGCAGATTATTTTTAAGAATCCATAAAACAAAGGCAAACATTTTACTTCAAGTAAAACATAGGACTTATTTTGCAGCCGAAATAAAGTCTTTCTCTTTGGTGAGAACTCAATTCAGCATCATCACATCAGCATACTAAAGTGGAAATGGGACTGTGGGAACAGAAATCTCAACGTATATCACTGCGGGCTGTCCCCTACCAGCACCTACCCCTCTCCTAGCAAGCAATAATATAGCTGATATTTCCTTTTTCCCCCTAGGATATTCTGAAGCCAATTAATTTGTTGCATGGATTAACGAGATGGAAGAACATCCTGACAGGTAGAAAACCTGGAAGAACCATTTTGCCGTATCTTTGTATTTTAAATGTAATAAGTGAGCATAAATTAGAGAAAACTTCTGTTGGTAAAAGCAAAGTTGGAGATCTTGGTGAATAGATCCAGAAGATCCGGTGTGACACCACATTGCTTTTAAACATGTATAGTTAAAATGCATTTCTATAAATAGGACTCTCAGAAGTCAAGTTATCACTCAACTCACGTTTGCAAAACTGATGCATTTTTTTGCACTACCATCTCTGTTAGCAGGACCCAAGAAGTTTATTATGCTAAATACACTATATTTTATGAAGGGATGAGGCAGATGACTACTATAATCAATTATTCTTACGATGTAACACCCGCCCACAGCAGGAACTCTGCTTCAGACATAACAATCTCAATGGCTTGATGCATTTTATCTGTTTGAATTTACAGATCATATGGTAGTATCCAAGATGCTCTTACAGGCTCTGCTGGTGCTCACTGAAACCGAGTGCTAGTTTCAGCGCTTGTCTTTGGGGATTCAGGAAGATAAATTGGAGTCATTTTCTTTTATAAATACAGTTGAAAACTTCATTTGCCACCCCTTATATAACAGAAGACCACAATCGAGCCAAAAAGAGACAAGAAACCACAATTAAAAAATAATAACTCCTCCATCCAACAACTCAGAAAAGCCTCTTATATTTATATTAATTTATAAATGTATACATTTATATAATTTATAAATGCAATTTATATTTCATTTTGTGGCCTCCTATTTACTGGGTGAGTCTGTTCCATGAAGTGGTCAAGCTCACTGTGGGGACATCCAGTTCCACTTCCAGAACTTGTCACCGCCAAACTACTGTTTCATGGAAATAAATGGCTTAACTATGCTTAAAAAAAAAAAAAAAAAAAAAAAAAAATCAATCTCTTGAATAATACTTTCATTTGATGCAGAAGCATCTCCATTATTGTTCCTATATTTAAAACCTGATTTGTCTCCTGCCAACTACTTCAGAGCTCCTTATTGAAAAAAAAATGGGAATTGCAGGAAAGATTTCATAGAAACTTACACTGTCTATCCAAAACAGCTCAAGTAATTGAAATATTTCCTCCCTACAATCTGACAAGTAGTGTGCATAAGATAATGATCCACATCTCCAACTAGAACAAAACAGAGATAAGAGCAAAAAGAGAGAAAATGGATGTACTCCAACTATTGTAGCTCTAAAGCAGGGGAACAGATAACTGTAATATTATGTTCACATCATTTAATAATCTTTAATGTAGACAATCATGTTTTAAGAGGATCCTCTGGTCAGACCTATGGAACATGGCCCAGACTAAACTTTGAATTTCTATTCATGAGCCTACAGAAGTGCTCTGGCTTAAGGGCATAACCTATGCTAAGACAAAACCTTTTTGGCAGAGTCTCGACTAGAAGCCACAGAAGCCTATTGTTTCACATGAAAAGCTCTTCACCAGGGATATTATGTCTCACATTAAAAGTGTGGTTTACTTCTTAGCATTTGCCTGACTCCATCTTTTACCTACTGCCTCCTGCAAGACAGCACTGCTTAGCTCCAGCATGGAATAAAATGCGCAAATAAAAGAAGATCCTCATTTTATGAGCCCCCTTGCAGGAAATGTGAATCCGGTCAACTGCAGAAGCAGCCTTCACTCGGGATGTGTCTTCCAACCTGAAAACCACTGCTCCAATGCCCTCAACAGCTAAATATCAGCCATTTAACTCTCTAGCAGATGAGACAGGCTTGTTACTCCTGCATAGCTGTTAGGATCATGATGATGCTCATTTTCTCCATACAGAAGTGCACAGTACAGCCCTTGGTTAAGTGCATCATTATTTAAGTAGTAGACTAAGTGCCTTGAAGAAAACATAACACCTCTGAGCAGAGGACTACTGGAAATTCAGCCATGCTAATGGGGCTGCCTAAAGGGTGGTCTGGGCTCAAAACACAGTTTTCCATACAACTTGAAGTTCAAAGACTCGCAGCCACAGACCCAGCATTACATGCATTGGGGCAGGGCTCAAAGATTTCTGCAGCTGATGCACCACTTCGCCTCAGGCCAGCAGGAAAGCAAGCACAGCTCCTCCAAAGCTCCAGGCATTGAGAGGAGAATTCAGTATCTTTGCTGCCCTTCCTCATGCAAGAAAGTAAAACACTTGGGCTTTCTGCAAGCAGATACCATATCTCTTGCTCCTTGTCAGCTTTAATACTATTTAAACATAGGCACTGTTGCCTCCCTCCCTGTGCTGCCCTGCACTGCCTGCCTCCTTTGACCATCCTGACCAGAGCACAAAGACTGCCAACATCATTGAGAAAAGTGGCCTGTTTCACTCAAGCATAAACAAGCCTTCTTTTGCCTTCCCTTCTGTTATCCCCAATAATCTTTCCTCTTCTTAACCACACACTGCAAGTGGTGTTGTAAATAAATATTCAAACAAAACCACCCCCAAAACCAACAGCCTCCTTAAACCCGCATTCTAACATCTTACACAAAAGATGCTGTTTAGTCCAAAGCAATCTCAAATCAATATGCAGTTTTTGAGCTGAGTATCTGTAGTGTTCTGTGTAGGCTGTAACGACTTGAAACTGTAAAGAACGAGCTAGCGTGGTTTTGTCACCATTTATTATGTTGATTGTGTATTTATTCCTTGAAGCAGGATTCTGCTTAATGTTCTGTGCTTTGAAAAAGCCTGGCAGCTGGTGAAAATGAGTTATAGACCCATTTGCCACCAAATCAAAGCCCAGAGCCAGATCAAAGCCAGATCAAAAAAATCATTTTTCTGTCACAGACTCGATGGCTTCTTCTTTGCCCTGTAAATAAAATTGATATTATTTCATCCAACTTCTATTTTCTCCTGATCAAAATATGATTATGTCTGATGCTATCCTGTCCAGGGCACTGAAGTTATAAGAGATGTGAAAGCTTATTGATGTATTCAATTACTGGATGCGGCTCCATTGTCTGCTGAGCAGAGATGCTCAGTTATCAGTTCTTTAGAGCTGTACATTTTTGCCTAACAAAGTCATAACTCCCACAATTACCTGCCTGATGGATGGAAAACAGAAATATCTCACAAGTCCAATGCTCTTATCAGCTATTCTCTATCTCTAAAATTGTTTCATATTAATGAGATTAGGACTGTGAAAAAGGTATCACAAAATTTAATTATTTATATTTTTCCTCCTGTGGTAGCAACATCATGTTTCTTGATCTACATAATGTTTTCTCTAAAGTACAGCATTTCCACAGTAAGAACTGGATGAAACATGAAAACTAATGAAATGTAACCTTTCTAAAGGCTTATGTGACTAGGGCTTACATATCTATTTTCCCACCATTTAGACATCTAACCCATACATCACAATAGTTGGCACAAGAGTCTTTAGCAGAACCTGCATCGAAAACATAAGAGAGAACTTTGCATTTAATTAGGCTGAACACACAGTGTAAGCTCTCAGTAGCTAAGTGAATCTACTGCAGGCATCCTTACTATTTATAAATGTACTGAATATCAGTGACATTTTTCTCCCTATAGCTTTCCAGCAACAACTGTCCATGTGCTATAACTGTACTGAGTAATGAGCTGGCAAATGCAGAATCCTGTTTGCCAAATGCCAATACATTTTCACCTATACTGTTTTCCTAGGAAAGTTAATTGGAGGTTATATGACTTCTGATGGTGTATTTTACCACTGCTTTAGGCTTGTACAAGTTTGGGGACTTTTTTCATCAAATTGAAACACCTTTTCCTACTACAATTTACTCTGATGAGGCAGACAAGGAGAGGTATTTTCCACACAGCTGTTGTGGGATGCTATCCATACAGTAAACATTGAGATTTTAATATAAATAATATAGCTGTGATACAACACAACTGCCCTAAAGGCTGTTGAGACTAGTTCTGTGTTTATTAGTATTTGTGTTACACAAAAAGGCATTTCAGCTTTGTCATCATTAAACAGAGCATGTTTCAGTCCCACAAGGAAGAAGTTGTTGTGGGAGTGAAGCACACGGAGATGACCCTGTAAGTATAGCAACTGGAAAAAAAATCCTGGTCCAAACTAGGCTTTTTAAAAATGCTGCTGCTCCCTGAAGTGTGCAAGTAAAATATTTAACCAACTAAGATATTTTCTTTCCTTAACATTTAGTAATAGATGATTTCGAGTCTTTCCAGCACAGGGTGTAGTTTAATGCTGAGGCTCCCTTGACCTCCTGGGAGTGATCAAATCATTTAGCAGCTCTTTCTGGCACTCCTGTATGCAGTTGGTGACATTTAATTCATCATCCTCAGCTCCCAGGAGGCAGAATTATGGAGGCTCTTCAGAAGTGACCGTACAGCCCCACATCCTGCTACTCCTCCCACCTATTTGCCTCTGTCTCTGACTGTCTTTCAAACAAAAAGGGTTAAAGTGTCACTGCCACACAGATGATTTTAAGCGGTATTTCTCCTGCGCAGCTCATCATTCTGTAGCAGCCTGAGCACTGTCACCCTGTTATTATATACAGGAGATGACAGGAGTAATCTTTAGTTTAGAGATGACAGTTTGTTTTATCAAAATCTTAGCATGGTGTATGCAGTGTTACTTGGTATCACTGGCATATAGCTTGAGGTACTCACACCAGTGTCAGAAATAACATCTTTCTTGTAGGTCCCAAATTCACTTGGGATGGAGTAATACAGCATTTTTGCCAGAGTTCATCTGTGGTAATATTTAAGGAGGAAGAAATTACGCTTAAGGTCAATAGTGTATTTCATTCAGAAAAGCAAAATAGGCATTTTTCAGATCAGAGTAATTAAAGCAGTATAGATAATATCCTGGGACAGCAGCTTTGAAGACTAGACATCTGCATTTATTTAATGATTGATCTCTTTGGACTTGTACTTTTTTGCCATTTATCAAATATTGTATTCCTTCTTTATTCAGGAGCCTGTAGCTCTACTGTAAGAAATTGCAAATCAAGATAGTTCATTGGTATTTGTTTAGAAAGCATATGTTATCATGTGAAGTGGAACTACTTATGACATTTTCAGAAAGCTATGAATAATCACACATCATTAAAACTGTTGATTGAAACAGTGCTTTGCCATAGCATTTTTAATCCATGGCATAAGAAAAGTAAAATCTCCCTTGCAAAAGGGAAAAAAAAAAATCACCCAAAACTCAGAATTTTATACCCCAAAGCATTCCATCTACTGTTTTCTAGATGTAAAATAAAGAAAAGGAATGAGTTACTGGCAAAGACAATAGTAAAACTTCCACTGATTTCAGTGGAATCAGGTTTACTCCAGTTGTGATATTTCCTAGGGAATAAAGAGTATATGCTGCCTCTGGAAAGAAGCTGAAGGCTCTGTTCCCTCACACACTGAATCTTTCAATAGCTCTACATTCTTCACATTAAAAAGCTGCTTTATTTCACTGAATTCAGAATAACAGCCTACTCTGTTAAAACCCAAACCAGTAGTTTCTTGTAATGTACATGCTGGGAATAAATCTGCTTGTTTATAGAAATTGTTAAGACCCAGGAGAGTGAGAAATTGAAAGTATAAAATTTAGCCAGCATAGAGCATAGGAGAACTGGTTTACCAGAATATGGAGCAAGTTCTCCTCATACCCCATGTGGTGGGAGTTGATAGATTTATCACCTACTGCATATGAACTCAGTATGTCTGAAACAGGCTGCCATTTCAAACTGCCCAGGAAACAGTCCTCACAAACATCAAGATACTACTTTTTACCCCAAACAATGCCTATTCTAAACAAGAAACCACTACCTAGGAAGAGACATTCATTTCCAACCTGGTTTCCTTAGTGGCCAACAAGAATAAAACAAAGCACACGATGCAGAACAGTGTTTCCTATCCTCCATGGCAGGGAGTAGTATTTTAAGAATGTTTCATACCTCTAAAGCTTAACTAGAATATTATATAACTATATATTAAAAACGACTAACAAGGATGTTATGTGTGTGGCTGACATTTCAGAAAAAAAGAAGTCATTAAAAAGAAAAATAATCAGTAAAGAACATGATCCAATTTCCAGTAGAAAAGTATCTTCATATAGAAGCTATGCACAGGAAGGCATTCCCCACCTTGTCTGCAAAGTCTCTAACTTCTGCTATGAACGTTTTCAGGCAGCATCCAACTCTGCAATCTAAAGAGGACACCACCAGCCAGGTAGGTTTTTCCTTGTGTCCTAAGCCTATTTCCTCAGTAGAACTACATGCACTTTTCCACGTGGCTCCACTTCCATTCAAGATTAGTAAAGAACGGGAGGTTGTGTGAACACAGCAAACAGCTTGTCTGACTTAAAATTTGAACCTTGCAGCAAATTCAAGCATCCTCCTGGACCTACCCACCTCCCTGTACCCGAGCTCCTTATTTTTAGCCTCAATAGCTCTTTCCATAATTCTTAGTCCTACTAATCTCCCTGCAATACCATGAGTTGGCCACAGCTTTAGACAGAGATGACTGCTCGCACATGCACGTATTTGATGTGAGCTTGCCGAAGACAGAATTTAAGTTCCTAAACCTTTGTTCTAAAAAAAAAACAAACCCAAGTATTTCTTTAAATAGAAAAACAAAGACAAACGCTGTTCAACCGTGAACTAAAGCATACTCAGATCTCAATCAAGTTGGAATACTTTAGGCTGGATAGTATTGCTGAAGCTTATTTGCTCTACCACGAGGCTCAAGGCACTGTCAGAAAGCCTGTCCTATCTTCCTAAGCCTGCAAATATTTTTAAGTATTTATCAATAACACACCTGTTCCCTGTGAGTACATCACTGGAATGAGGAAACAATATCTGCAAAACTCCAAAGGGCTACACTAGACCTTCGTAGAAGCATTCATTTTTGGGCTTAACTAAAAACCACCATTTCTCACTAGACTTTCTGGCCAATTTTCCACAGGAAACCATGGTCCAAGAGAGACAACTAATGAACTTCCTCTCAAACTGGTAAAAGTTTGCCAAAATTACAAGCAGCTGAAAATGGGTGCATATTACTTCTTGAGGCTGACTAATGTTCCCCAATGTCACTATTGTCATCTTGCATAAGAGACTAATTTACATATTTTAAGAACCCCCCTCTAAGTATTTCTCAATATTATGCATTCATCCACCTGACTGCTTAGAGAAAATCACCCCAAACCAAGCACTGCTGTTAAGCAGTGCCTTTCCTGTTAAATCATATTCTAAATCATTGAGAATCATTTAACTTCTCAGTTATTTCTAAAACCCAGTATCAAAGTTACAGTTGTGTCTGATCCCTGTACCTAAGCAGGTGTAAGATATGACAATATCTTGAAGAAAAAAAAAAAAAAAAGAAATGCACACACTGCAATAAATCCTCATTGCTGTTTTCCATATGCTTTTTATTTTTGACCTAATCCAAAATCCACCGAATTGAGAAGAATCATATTGTATTCGGTTAAAGCCATTCAGGAAAAATATTGCTTCCAAGCATGCTCTGATTAGACATAATAATGTACCCACATCTCTCAATAAGCAAATAGTCAAAGCAAACCATTCACAGGTTTTATTTACAAGATCTATGCAGTGAATACCTAGGAATAAATAATGCCTTTGTTGAAATCAGGATCAACTCACACATCAGAGGGACAGAAACCCAAGACTAAATTAGAAATAAATTCATTTTCATTGCATGGGTTAGCCAGCTCTCACTAAGACCTAACTGGACAGAGTTGAGCTGCCTTTGAGTTCATTTGATTGGGATTATTCTACTGCACTGCAGGAAATCTCTAGGTTTGGGACAAGGGAATCAGAGCTTTTTTCAAAACATACCTCACCCCTTCCCCCCCCCAAACATCACTGAAAAAGCCTACTTCCACCTGGAAGCAGACAGTCAATAGGAAGAAACAAACTCCAAATAAACAGCCATGTAATACAAAACATCATCCATCAGGAATGGCTGCACTGTCTTCCACAAAATCTCAGCCTGGCTTCATGCCTGCCAGCACAAGGATGGCAGGCAGTAAGCAATTAGCACTAAGCACTGGCAAAAAACCACCACATTGGCTTGCCCAAAATGACTGATAATTGCCTTGTATAAAAGCATATGAATTCCACAGAAATGTTGTCCAAGACGCCATAGAGATGTAGGGTGTGCGGCTGCTGGGGACCATCAGCTGGAATCCCACACATTGATGCTGTCCTTCCTTTGTGCACTTTATAGTGTCATTCTCTGCTGGCAGTTGCTTTTCAGAGCTTCTGGCTTCAGTGAATTTTTAGCATATTCATTAAAAAACTTGGACTAAAGTTACTGCCTTTCTGCCAAGCAGATCTGTTTGTGAAGGTAGTGTCATTGGCGGGGATATTTATTTTGAAACATCAAACTTTCAAGCTTATATAGTCCATTGAATTGTTCAAAAAACCTCAGATATTAAATAGTTCAACAGAATATACCTGAAACTTTATTCCCACTTACATTAGTATTACACCTCTTACAGTTTAAACCAGAGGTGAAGTCTGAGACTTATGGATCTGTTTACTGGCTGAAAGGAAAGTTTAGCTGCTCATTTTGTCCCTAGAAAACAGTCTGAAAATAATCAAACACACATCTCCCTTATAACTACAGCTTCCAGAAAGCAGCATGAATACTTGCCTTATTCAGATTAATTTTTCAAGTGTGCAATTTTATTTCTGCAATCGCATGCAATGTAATATTGTTTAATGCTGTAAAATAGGATCCCTGGGATACTAAATTACCATCAACAACACCTTTCACAAGCGTAACCTAACTAGCTCTAGAAATGTCAGTGAGAGGCAAAACTCATCAGGAATTAAATATTGCCCCCAAAGTAATTAAAAACATTATTGATACTAAGAATACACTTATACCCTCTGGATGCCCAGTCTGAAGCAGTAAAAACAAGCTGTAGAAACAGAATATGGCAAATAGCTGGATTTCAGAAATGGCCAAAGAGGTTTTCTTGACAATAATATTTATTTCAACTTCTTCAATATCAAATGAAAGCTATAGCACTTTCTGAAAACACAGTGCTCAACAGCAGCACCTGCTTATGCACTTCATTCTGCATGCCAAATACATAGGCAGGAAATCTTTAAACTCATTTAACTTCACAATTTTAACAAAATAAGAACTGAACTCATGCCAGATCTGAAAAACCTCTAAAGATGGCTCAAGTTCAATGAAATAATCACATTTGATTTGTTTGCACTGAAATATTGCCTTTGACTCAACTCTTTTGCGGTAGAGATGGCCGTAAATTTCAAGCCTCAAGAGGTTTTTATAGTGTCATCCTTTTTAAACACTGATATTTTGCTTTGCAATAACTGCTTCCAGAATCTCACAAGCCATAATACTCTTAACCGCACAGTCAGTTCAAGGAAATGCAGTTCTTAAAATGAGCCTCTATTAAAATTCCTTGCAACTGGATCACAGTATTTGGCAGTATTAGCAATAACTATTACATCCAAGCAAAAAACTTCTGACAGAAATCTGGGGGTCTGACCGAAGAGAATATTTATGAAAAGTATGTAGTTCTATTTTAAAGGAACTTTCCTTGGAGAAAGAACTTACTCTGATTGCTTTTGGTTTACAAAAACATGAAGTTGACATTTTCTGGAGGAAGTACAGCATTTTCTGATTAGCTCTAATAGCCACTTTTGGAAGATGCTGCAATTTATCCCAGCATTTGAAGCAGTTGAGTGTCATTAATTGCTATTCACTAGGGTATTGAAGGCACTTAGTACCTGGTAAAGATGGGAGCTAGAAATCAGACTGAAGGCCAGGACTGAACAAAACACTTCAACACAAGAATGACGGCTGAGCTTAACACAAACGTCATGCACTTTATTGACCTGGAATTGTGCTTTATAAACCCCTGCAGATGTGTCAGACCAAGTGCTAGGTTAAGTATCTCATAGAAAAATGCATGTCCCTTATTAGTTTTTCTAGTTTCAAAACCTAAGCATCTTTTCCATACATAAAGTGCTGATAGAAAGTTTTCCAAATTTTCTTCCCCCACATCACTCTCTCTTCATTCTTCATGTTTCTCAAAAATACTCCCTCCAAACTAAATATCCCTCAGGTCAATATTAGAAACACATAACTCTGTCACCCTGATAAACCAGATCTTGATAATGCCAAAGCTACAATAATATGCAATTCTTGTCAAAGGAATCACTTACTTCATTTCCCATCCTCAGAGATGAGTTTCTGATGGAAACAAATGAAGGCAATGATTCGTCTTGAATAATAAAGCACCTGCAGCTGTTTGCAGCATTCAGAATGATGGCTTACCATTAGCAGAAATGCTTACATATTCCAAACACCCTACACGCCTTGGAGGTAGGATGCCAGGGGCTGTGTCATTTACCTTAGTTTCTCATAATTTTCCAATAACAAGATCATCAAGGATGCAGCATATACATCACCTGCCTATGAGCCTGGATTCACTCTAGACAGCAACCTCTGAACAAGTTCCCTCTGCCCCTCACCAAATGTCAATAGGAAAGATTCCCCTAGACTTGAATCTATAGAACCTTCTGGGTTCAGGAGTCAGTGAGCCCAATGGGAGCCTGGCCTGTGGCTGGGCAGTTGCTAATGCTAAATAAGTTCAGAAAGGATTTTAAGGGCAATTGTACACTCAGGTATTCCCCAAGCTGGCAAAGCTTTGAAGACCAGCTGTCAAGTTTGTCTTTGTTCTTAACAATCCCAATAAGGTAGGACCCATGCACATATTCCCACACAGACCTGAGCATGAAGCAGGAATAATGCTAGGGAACTGGAAGTGGGGCTGTGGCAGCCAGCTGATATGGGAACTGGAAGCAGCTTTCAGTGTAGTCATACAGTGGGTAACTCAACTTCATTCAAAATAGATTAACTCATTACAGAAAACAGGAGAATAAATTGCACAGAAATGACTGAAGGATTTTCAAGGGAGTTAAAGTACTCTAAACCACCATGAAGATCCTGTATGACTAGAAAGGATGAATTTGTAGCAGTATAATTTACAGTTTAGAAAGCTCAAGTAATTACACATGAATTGCTAAAACATTAATTAAGAGAACACATAAGATCCCTTTACTGAATAGAATAGCTTTAGTTTTTTAGCAATTCCATAAACACAGGCAGGTAAATCAGTTCCTTGTCACTATCATTCAAATCTTTGGTGATCTATTAAGAAATAACAACTCCATGCAGTTAGTGTTTCACACGATTGCACCTTTGAGTCAGCATTATCTCCAGCTGCAAACTCACAAGTTACAGCTCCAGTGCAAAGTTAATACTAGATCAATTACTATAATTAACAAGATCAATAATAGGTTAACAATAATGTGGTTTTCCTTTTAGGATAAACTGTATTGCCTTCACTAAGCTGAAATAGATCCACAGCTGAACACAGAAGCATTAATATCAAGCACAGAACCTTCCTGCCAGTACTTGCATGATCCCCTTCCCAAACTCGGTCTGACATCTCGTTTTACTTAGGACAGACCATAATCAAAGCACAAAAATTAACAGGACCAATTTTCACTGCCTTCCATGTAGTCTCATGCAGCCACACCAGTAGTCTTTGAAACGTCACTGACCCAACCCAGCAACACATGTCCAGAAGGAGCTCTACCTACTGTTTTCAGCATGATGGCAACCACTTTTGGCTGCTGTGTCTCTGAGCACCCTGTACAGCTTTTGCTTGTCCTGTTTTCAGTTTATTTCAGCTTAGACACTGCTGCCTTCGATTTCCTCCTACCCATGAAAGGATATTCCCAATTCCTCTGCTCCCACTCTCTGCCTTCCCAAGAATCCTCCTTCTAAGAAGCAATACTTTTCACAGACATTAAAGACATCTTACTGCTCTACCAGTCCAACAGACCCATCTCCACCCATCTGAAGGCATACTGCAGCATGCTCCACAAGCCAACTTTTACATTTGCTGCATGCCATACACTATGCATCATCCATCTAGCCCACAACTGCTCTGTCCCAAAAGGAGACATGGATGGCAGATGCCTAACCTCCTCTTTTGGCAGTATGAGGCTCAGCGCTACAGAGGAGTGGAGTAGTTTTGGACAAACACAACCAGTTTTCCCAGACAGCTCAAGGAGATTGTGGAAGTGCCACCAGGCAAAAGGAGCAGCAATCTGCAGACAGCAAGACACAGCACTCCTTTTGCTGAAAGGCTGATTTTAGCAGCCAAGAGACTGCTTAGTTGTATTCGCACTTTCAGTCAGGGCATGGGAGAGAAGCTGGGAGCTTATGTTCAATAGCTTGGCAGTGCTCCTAGATCAATCCCTGGTCTCCTATTGGCTTTCCAGCCAAAGCACCCTGTCCCACTTGATAGGAGCCATGGTGTCTGATCTTCTTTCTGTCCCCACAGAGATGATGTGACCACTGGCTCCATCACCCTGACAGCAGCCCCCACAAATGGGCACAGAGCAAGCAGGAGACTGAGGGACAGGACGCTGTCTTCTGCCACATCTAGAAGTTGAGGGGATGGCTCCTTTCCCTTGCATGGTGCTTGTAAACATCTGTGCTCATTTACGGAGTTAAGAGAAACCTATTTACAACACTGCCAACAAATGAAACCCTCCTTCCTTTGTTCCCCTCAGAAGAAAGACAAAATCCTATAAAAGTAGTGCTTGAAAAGTCAGCCAATGTATGTCCTCAAACCCAAATCACCATCAAATGTATTCCTAGCAGACTTTGTCTAATCTAGGCTTTAAAAAGCTCTGGAGATGGAGGTGTTTTTTATTCTGCTTGGTTAGGCTATGCATAAATGTTAAGAGATTTTTAGGTAATAGCATGTGAGCTACTACAGCAAATTTCGCAAGCCTGTGCACAAGGCTATTATCATATTCCAATATTATTGGCCTTTACTTTTGCTGTGGGTTGCTGAACTAATATGAAATTCTGATTGAATTTGCACTGCCAGTGGAAAAGCTGGAAATCAGTAAACACACGAAGAGCAGACAGCACCCGCAAGAGCACCCAGCAAAAGATTGCCATGGGAAGGAGAGAAAAGCCTTGAAGAAATGCGTCAGAGTAAGCAAGCCCTGCTAAGCCCTCCAGAATTGTGGAGGAGAATTGTGACTTCCATGAGAAGTCTGCCCTTCATTGCGGGGATCCCTGCAGTGGCTTGAAGCCAGTGGGTAACACATCATCTAATGGCCATTGAAATAGAGCAGAAAGAAGAAGAAAAGCAGAGAGGAAGAAATTATTTCAGAAGCTTTGCTCACACCACAAATGGTTTTGTGCTTTACAGGAAAGCATCGTGTTACCTCAGATTTCTTATACAACCGAATCTTTCTATACAATCTGTCAGAGATTACAGTTTGGGTTTATTTCCATGCATTTTCACATCTCTTCGGCGTGACCTTGAGAGCTGTCATTCTGCAGCAGCTGAGTTTCAGGGAATCAGCTTGGCTGAAGCATATCATCTGCAAGGCATTTTCCATTTTCCTTCCACAAGCTTGTGTGCTGACATTAGTTACCAAACACTTGCAGATCTTATAGGGGTCACATGGTTGCTTTGGCCCCCAAAAGGCCTTTTCTCTTGCATTAAGGCTCTGCCAGGAACGTTTTCCATGGTTCAAGATAAACAAGCATCGCTTCCTTCAAAAAAATACGGTGAATCCATGGGTAATGCCCAGAGGCCATGCTACTCCATCCCTGGACAGGCATATAAACTCACTGTGCCAAGTGAATCAACACTACATATTACACACCAGCAATGGCTCCACTCTGTATCTCAACCACTGCAAAGGTCCTTAATCTGTATTCATTTTACCCTGAACAAATGCAGTCTTCAAAGTGGTGCTGCAGACAGACATGGTTGCATACGCCTCTTTCCAGTTCTTAAACAATGTCTTCAAATGAATGTTTCATCTAAGCATAGACATATTGTATAGGACTGCTGTTAGAACCTAATTTTTCTGAACCAATGTAACACCACCACAGAAATAGCCAAGTGGGGGGGGGAACAGTCCCTGTAGCCGTAACACAGCAGGTAGAATCCTATCCTTTTAAGACAGTACAATCAGTAAACAGGCAGCAAAGATTTCAGTATGTACCAGAAAATAACTACACACAGAAAATACAGCGCAATGACTGCATTTGTAAACCTTTGCAGGCACCTAGAACCCAGTCAAAGCTCATCATAATTCATGCAGCCACTCCAGAAACTAATCATCACACTCACTATTCTTTTCAGTTGTTCCCAACTGATGACTGCACATGAGCAACACAGAAGTAAAATTCTGAAATATTTATGGTACTCAAAACACATTGACAAAAATGCTACCCTTCTTTTGTTCACTCTGGCTCTTGGATTAGGAACAGAGAGCATGGATTAGGAGCAGACTGGAAAAAGTAAGGACAAAGATTAGGATCCAATTGTTTATTTAGCAACTCATTTTGCTTTGAATCATGTTTTCTTTTTCTCATGTCAAGCCACCCACACAAGGTTTCAGGAGATCTACACTTCATTCCCACCTCTTGTACAGATCTAATAGAGCTGTAACCAGGACATTTTATTTCTCTACAACTCAGTTTCACACATATTAAAAAGCAGCTAATTTTCAAAACAGGTCATTAAGATAAAAAGAACAACATTTGGATGGCTTAGCTATTATTGTGGTGGTCTATGTGAGCCAAAAAATAGCCGAAGGCAGTGCTTGTTTGAAAGAGCACATAGGGCAAACCAGCTTTCCAGATCAAAATGAGAAAATCTAATTTCAAATCAGAAAGGTAGTTTTACATTTATTTAAGTATCTTGCAATTAATGCTTTCACTTTTTTCTTTTTTTTTTTTTTTTTTTTTTAAATGGAGGACATTCAGTTTCTTGAAGTGATTCTACAGATGCCTCTTTCAAACCCTAATTTCTCTGAATGAACCTGCCAATTTCAGGACTAACTAATGATTAAAACTGCCATTCATTCAGAAAAGTAATTTAATTTTGACCAGGACTTACCTCTCAGCTTTGAATTCAAATTAGGACAGAGCACAATTTTTGAATGTAGTTACTTTTAAAATGGAAGAGATTTTGCTGCCTGCAGGAGACAGACTCTTACCATACCAAAAACTTGTGTTAGACAGTTGGTACTTGAAACACAATTCTCATTAGATTGGTTTGTAACATTCATGTCCCAGAAACGTGAAGAATAGAGACTAATGGATTAATCGATGGACAGTGCCACAATAATCTTTACCTTCTCCTTGCAAGAACTGCCCTCCCACAATCCTCTTTCCTTTATTCAACTTCTAACAAACAAGGAAGCCTAGCTGAAAAGAATTCACTGAAATTAATGTGACCAAGAATCCTAAGCATGCCTCTAGCCAGATGGTGTGACATAGGCAATGGCACATCTGACTTTGGTCCATTAAGTCCAAAACTATCTTATAATATCTGCATGTAAGAGAATCTACATTTGAAAAATGTTTCCAATATTTACATTAGATACATTTTAATGAAAAAGCACCATAAAAATAAAAAAGCCATGAAACCTTCACTTGCATAATACTAAACAGCTGAGATTGGGTGGAATCAAATTTCATTCTTTCCAGCTGCAGTGATTTAAAAAAAAAAATAATTTCAAGTGATAGCATTTATCATCATGTACTTTTCTAAGAGAATACACTGACTAATTCACTGTATTTTAAAGCTCCTGTGATAAAGCCAGGAATTAGACATTTGCATGTGAAAAGTTCTGCAGAGGAATGTTCTTAAGCCAGTAATTCTACCAGCTTCAGTATAGTGGCCAGTGAATAGAGGACTTGACACTATACACATTTCATTTCTACTACTTCACCAATAATCTGTCTGAAATATATCCATCATAGATGCCAACTATATTTAGAGATCAACTCACAAAGATCACAAAAGTGGACTCTTCATTAGGGACTGTAGTAATAGGACAAGGAGTAATGGGTATAAACTTAAACAGGGGAAGTTTAGATTGGATATGAGGAAGAAATTCTTTAATGTAAGAGTGGTGAGGTACTGGAATGGGCTGCCCAGGGAAGTTGTGAATGCTCCATCCCTGGCAGGGTTCAAGGCCAGGTTAGGCATAGCCTTGGTTTAATGTGAGGTGTCCCTGCCCATAGCAGGAGGGTTGGAGCTAGATGATCTTAAGGTCCTTTCCAACCCTAACTATTCTATGATTCTATAATTACATAACTCAGTAGATGACCAAACTCATTGATGTAGGGGATCACTTTTGGTCCAATGTTCCCAATATCATTGCCCATGACCTTGGGGGAAAAAGTCAATACCTGTGCTGCTCTAAAACTGTTATTTCATCACATTTCTGCTTTGCCACTTAAACAGTCAGTACAGTCTGCACAGGCCACCATCCTTTCAGCCATCCAGCTACACCGTTTATAACTCATAATAAAAAGCTGCATACACTGACTGATCGATGAATATATAAATCAGCATGCCCATCTAAAACAGCTCTGTTCACACATCATGTAGGTTTATAAATTAGTGGGAAGATCTGGGGGTAAGACATGTTTGGCACAATTCTGATACAAGTTCTGCCTGGTAGTTCAAATCTTCTTAAACTTTGCAGTGCTGGATGCTTTCACACTGGTGAAAAACCTCATTTTGGAGTGCCTGCAGCACAGGTCCAGCACAATTATGAGACTTGGATAAAAAAAGCTGCCCAAGACCAGGAAGTGAACTGCAAAGGTATGAAATTTTCTCAGGTACAGGTGAGCTAGCTCAGCCATAGTGGGTGTTTGAGCTTTACGTGTATGTGAGAACTACAGAGGTATCTACCAATTGAGCAAAACTGGAATGTATTAAGCAAGTAAGCAAGTGTTTAAAATTACTTTCCTCCATTAACATACATATCAGCCCTGTAATATTTTATGTTATTGTATGAATAATGCCAAAATGGACATTCTTTTAATCCTGACTGCACTGCAGTGTTACATGGAGGAAACACAGCTATGCCTATTCAGTGTTAGGTTTGACAATGGGATTATCCAGAGAATGCCTTCCTTCTTGTAACAGTTGGGTGGCATGATGTGTTGTTGGCCTTCAAATCGTACTAAGCAAGCTGTATTAACAGACAGAATTAGCCAAGTGTACATCAAAACAGATTAGTTAAAATGTGACTTTAAATTTGGTATCCAGCAGGTAGAATTTCTATTAGAGAGCCACTGCACAAACAAGATGCACCTCTGAAAGTGAATACTCTGGTGTGAGCTTAGTTCAACTGAGAACCTAATTCTAACAGATTTTTACCCTGCAGCAAAAAATTTGCTGGGCTGAAAAAAAAAAAAAAAAAAAAAAAAGAAAAAATCAGAGATATAGTTAGAGTAGCCCATTTTAAAATTATTCTGAGCAGTGAATTGCTGTTTAAAGATTGTAGCACTACAAAGCAATGGAGCCTTCCAGTGTCTTGCCTGGCAGGAGGAGTACAGAATTGAACTGAGCATACACAGCTTCAAAAGAAGTAAGTCTGTAAAGTCCCCTTGACTTTTCTATAGAGGTGGAATTAATATAATTGCATCAAAAGAAGCCAGAGTTCCCACCCTACTTTCCTTACCAGCAGTGACTTTTCAGAAGGAGCAGAAAGGAGGAGAGGAATTGCAGAATGTGTATAGAAGCAGAGTTCTGTAACTCCAGAAAGGGCAGACGACAGGAGTGGCAGATTCAATCTGGTTTGCTTTCATAGTTCCTCTGTTGCAGCAGTGTTGGTATCAGGGCTGTTTCATCTCTACACATCAGCAGCTCCACTCCTTCAATTTCACTTTCTGTGCTCCTCCAATGGGAATGCTGCTCTGACCCTCACCAACATTAAGTCCACATAACAAGCGAGCTTGAAACTATTAAGCCAAGAGACTAGAAGTGGTTGGTGGAACACTACTTCACACAAATGGCACCACCTTACTAAAAGACACAATCTAGTGGAGGCCTGGGTACAGCCAGGCATGAGTAGGATCAGCTAGGTGCGATACTACACAAATGCTTCCAACCTTTTCATAATTTCTGCTGTCACCAGAAACTAGTATAATCCTGGAGTATACTAGTGCTTAGACTTAAGGGCATAGATGTGGGGAAGTGAGAATCTTGTTTCTTAGCATAAAGGTTGAAGATCCATCCAAACTACCCAAGAAGAATTTTCCAGTAGACTTATTCCTCTGTTCATAACTTTCTATATAGATGATAATTAAGCTGTTACCATGTGAGGCAGTTAACTTTACATCACTGCTCAAAAGCAAACACTCCTTTTAAAGGAAATATTCTGGTCCATCATCTTTTATTTATTTTTGTGAGAGTGAATGTTAGTTGAAGATACTTCTGTCTGCAGTGCAAGACAAAGAATCAAAGTCCAAAATGGGGATTTTATAATTCAGAGCTGTTCCACATGGCTGACTATTCAATACATATCATTTATAACCAATCCCAACCCTGCTTACTTATTGTCATGTACCACTTCTGTGTTGGATTTTATTTGAAATGGTATTTGAATGGTCACTAGCAGCATTTTAATATGAATCTACAGAAGTTTGATCACACAAAGTCCAATTAATAGTCCACATGTCTATGTAATCTAAAGACCTAACTCCATACCAACACCTGTTTTGTATTTAACAGCAGGTCACAGCTACAAAGGTTGACAGAATATCAGAGTAAACCAAAGCCCTGTGTGAATATTCTCCCTCCATTGAAATACTAGCAGATGAACTATTTATCCCATGATGAAATTAACAGGGCACTTGCATTATTTTAAGAAAAGAAGATGGTCTTTGCTTCATGCTCATAACTTGCTTTCTTTTATATGTAATTTACAGTGCAGATTTAGTACGTACCTTGGCTAGAACTGATACTACTCAATCCCCAAAACAACTTTTTAATGTCTGGATCAAATAGACTCCAAAAAGGGTATTTTTCTGAAACAAGTTTCCAGTAGAGTTTTACAGATTTCATAGAGAGTGCTTTATAAGCTTGGAGAGCTAGCACCAGAAAAAGGTGAAAATGGTTAAAACCATTAAGGTTTCCAGTTACTTTAGACAACAATTAACTCAAAGACAGGAGAATGATTTACCCTTGACTGCACTAACCCTCCACAGAGAGTGCTCCTCATGAGCAATGCTGAGACATGAAGACAAGAGGAGCAGACATGGCCCTCCTGAATAAAGCTGCCATTGCCAATGGAACATCTACATCTTTGTCCTGGGTTCAGCAGTAGCAGTCATTTTTCTCCTCCTTAGTAGCTGGTGCAGTGCTGTGGTTTTAACTTTCAGTCTGGAAACAACGCTGATAACACTGATGTTTTTAGTTGTTGTTAAGTAATATTTACTCCAGCCAAGGACTTTGACTCTCATGCTTTGGCCAGGGAGGAGGGAAAGTTGGGAGGAAGCAGAGACAGGACACGTAACCCAAACTAACCAAAGGGGTATTCCATACCACAGCACATCATGCCCAGTATATGAACTGGGGGGGTTACCTGGAAGGCCCAGATAGCTGCTTGGATCAGGATTGGGTTCAGTCAGTGGGTGGTGAGCTGTTATATTCCCTTCCCTTGTTATTTCCCTTGTCATTATTATTACTGGTGGTAGCAGTGGTGGTTTGTGTTATACCTTAGTTACTGGACTGGTCGTATCTCAACCTGTGGGAGCTACATTCTTTCAGTTCTCCCTTCATCCCTCCAGGAGCAGTGGGAGGGTGGGAGGAAGAAGCGGGGGGAGTGAGTAAGCAGCTGCATGGCTCTGAGTTACTGACTGGGCTTAAACCACAACAGTCTTTGACATCAGTTCCTCATCTAGAGCAATTGTTCTGCCTGACACAATACTCCTGAGCCCCAAGCTGGGGTAAAAGACAGGCCCACGAGTGAAAAGCAGATGATGTGCACATTGCTCTTGGTTACATCTCACTATTACGGGACCTGCTGTTAAACTCAAGGTGTGTACAGGATAGTCGAATGGTAAGAAGCCACACATTTCAAGGTAGAGTTATGTGAGTGCATAGACACATATGCCTGACACACTTCAAGTCAGAAAAAACTCCAAATACTGAGATGGTGACGGTGATACCACCAGCCTGCTCCAGAGCAACATGCACCACTACATACCAGTTGATCCGGGAAAAAGAATGCATTTCTTTAGTATGGCTAGGCATAGTCAATGCCTAGAGACAAGCATGACCTTAGAGAGCTTGCATTTCTCAAAGTACATTGTTACTCTTCCATCTGGGCCTACTTCATTAGAAAGGAAAACTGAAATACAGTGCGTATCTTCTCCTTCCTGCATCTTCCCATAGAGGAATCATTCCACAATTTGGTGTCCTACCAGGAACTGGAGCCTAAAGAATCAGCCTAACCTTAAGACTTCAATACATGTTGCAGCCTTTGCTCATCTGATGCACTGAGAAACACTGAATCCAGGTGATTGCAAATAAACATGTGCTCAAATTATAAAATCGTAATGAACACTGTGTTTATAAATGTTTAATGTGTTTGTATGTAAGCATACATGTGAAATTATAACTCACCACTCCAGAAGAACATCTAGATTGAAAACCTAGTATTGTTCTCCCTGAACTTGTCTCCCTATTAGTTACCATTATGTACACTGAGGCCGAGGCAATGTTTGTACACACACACACCACAATTGTTACCTTAATCAATAGTGCAAGAAGTGGATAAAACTTAATTTCAACAGAGCATCTAATCAAAATCATGCATTTTGATCTAAACTGAAATAGTAATTCCACCTAAAATACATACCAAATGTGAAGTATCATACAAATACAGTACCTGTAAAGACTGTAAATAGCTATATGTAAAGCAAAGTCAGAAATAATAAAACCAAGGTTCTGCAGAAATGAAAATTCGGAGAACTGGTTTAAGTTGGGGGCAAGTTCTTGCCTATTTCTGTTCGCCTGTGGCTACACTACAGGCTTTCACTACATGCAAAAATGTGAGTTAATTCCATCTGCGATTATGTGATAAAATGAGAAAGATACTCTGTACCAACAGCTCCTTAACATGCCTGCACCACTGAGTGGGCAGTTCAGAGTTAAGAACTCTTAATTTTAGTCATACCCGGAAACACAAATCACCAGACAAACCCCCCACATATTTCCATCTATTGAAATAAAGTTTCAGCATCACACAACTAAAAGAACAGAGCAGGAAGCAATGTTGTCATCAGAGATGCAAAGCATCAGAATAACAAACTCAGGCTGACAACTGGCTGGATTTGTTCAGGGTTTGGAACAATCTAGTGGGAGAAAGAGGAATTTAGAGCCTAGAATTGGTTTTGATTGTTATTTTCCAACTACAGCATAAAAAAGAAAAACAAAAAAAAAAAACCACCACAAAAGAGAAGAATCGATTGGAAAAGATGCAACACTATCAGCTTTGGCTCAAAACCATTGTCTCGTTAACACTGAAGATATTATTTCAAAACCATGGTCAACGAAAAGAGTTCAAATTTTACTCTTTCAGTAAGGTTTTTCAAATGATCTTATTGAGGATTTTTGCAAAGTTACATCAAAGTGGTTACCTGACATCTAAATAAGATTTTGAAGTATGGAAAAACGAAAGCTTTTTCTACAGCTGCTGTGTATTCTGATAGATAAAACCAAGTCAAAACACTACATATCACTCGAGTCCTGCAGTCTGAAGTTGAAGGCTTAAGCTTCAGCTCTCATCCTGCGATGCTCATACAGTCAGATGCATAGAAGCAATTCCCTTTGAATTCAGCAAGGCCAACCTCATGGTTTAGGGTTTACTGTGCATAAAGTACATCCTGGCTCATTCTAGCACAGCAGATGCCAGTACACCATGGCAGTCAGAAACAGATTTTTTACAGCAAGTTTAACAATTCATTTTAATTCGACTGCAGCTGGGAAACAGTTTGTACTTTGCATTAAACATCTTGGTCTAACAATAGCCTTGTTGCTAAACCCCCACCCCTCCCATACACTCAAGCCCAACATTCACAGTAGCTGTTGGCCAGTGAAACTCAGATGTTCATGGTCTTCCTCTCTCTGCCACACACAAGCCCTGTTTTATACCATGATGACACCATAACACATCTAGACTGAGGAAAAACTGTTTGGAAAGCAAGAGTTCCAAAGTTGTTTAGACACTGCTCATGCCATTCTTGATCTAGACATTGCTCATTTAACTTCTCTAAGTGGAGAGCTTGGAGGGCACCTGGAATGCAACTCCTGAATCATCAAAACCAAAAAATATTAGTCCCTGATGGTTTTGGAGAGCAGACAGGTGCTGCTACTGAGGCCAAAGGGGAGGCTGCAAGTATATAAAGGCACTTATCATGGTCTGGTACACACTTCACTGACCTCATCTTTGCAAAATGCTGTTCATGCCTTCAAATGTTACCACACACTTTCATCATCTTAATTTTTCTCAAGCCTGGTTACAAGGGACACATCTGGTCTGGAGGATCAAGAATTGCCCAAATCCTGCTTTCATACTAACTCCCTGCTGCAGAATCTGCGGTGTCATGAGAAGAGATTAACCTAAAATGTCAACATATTCCTCATAGGACACAACTGAAGTCTAATATAACTGCTGACTCAAAACCACTACCTAGCTTTTCATAGAATCATAGAGTTGCTTGGGTTAGAAAGGACCTCAAAGCTCACCTAGTTGCAACCCTCCTGCCACAGGCAAGGACACCTTCCAGTGACAAGGAGACAGGGTCTTTCACAGGATCACAGAAGATAAGCTTCTAGTTATAGCCTGGGTTGGCAAAGAGAAATCACATCTCTAGAGGAGAATGGAAGAAACACAGGAGATTTATCTCAAGTACCCAAGTTGCCTTACAAAAGGCAACTGGCCTTTCTATTCCTTCATAAATACTATCAACAAATATTTAGTCTTTCAAAGAATTGGCTGGTACCTAGCAGGAAAACAAAAAAGCAGTATCATAACTGATGATTTGGAGCTGATATAGCTGCATGTCTTCATTATTTGTTGCTCTCTAGCCACATTGGTCATCATCATACATGCATGGCATGACGGGGTAAGTTTGTTAGTCCACTTAGTTAAATTTAGATTTCAGATACTAATACACAAGGCAGTGAGAGCATTTCCAAAGATCAGGAAAACATTAAGGTGGGGTTTTAAGTGATAAAACTATGTGATAGCAGCACAGCCAATCTGAGCTTTCACAGATCTGTAAGTAGGTAGCTATAAATTTCAGTATATTCTGACATTCTTTACCAACTACAACATTAAGCTGACAAATTATACTAATACAGTATGATTTCAAGGTGTATCCACATTTGCAGCATGTGTAAATTTCTCAAATAGAATCCTATGTTTGCTAATATGGTATGATCTAAGTTAATAAGATCAAATTATGTCTGATCATACTACATTAGTAAATGTCACATCAAATTAGTCATTTTCAGAATTATAATGAAGCACAGAAAGCAACCAAAAATAACTTTTCCAGCACAAGTAAGCAGTGCTGAAACTGAAATCTGAGCTAAATACCAAGCCCCTAGAGAATGGTTTTTTGAATTCAAGGTTAGCTGAATTTTCAGTCTTATTTCAGGGAGCTGTCACATATTATTAAAATAATGGTTCAAATCACAGCAGAGTCTGGTCCAAAGGTCACTAATAGGGGCTGAAGATAAGGTCAAGAACTAGAAGCTGGCAAAATCTCTACTGAAAAGCTGTTAGCTCAGGCCTAGTCATCTTTCTGCATGGTTGTGTTCAATGTAATGGTTCCAAGTAGGCAAATCCATTAAAATCCACTGAACAGAAGTTTTGAAAGAGAAAGCACTTTAAATAGGAAGTTGCATAAACACTTATTAAACTGTCCTCCTTTCAAGTGTTTACCTTGACTGTAATTAGTCAGGCTTTGCAAGATTTCATTTTTCTTTCTGTTACTGAAACCAAATACCTGTCAGGTGTATATTTACCATCTCATTTATTTGAAAATAGAGTGGCTTTGGTTTCCTTGAGCATAGTAGGAAGAACTAACAGCTTCTTAGCTCAGGAAGTCCAGAGTCTGCCGTCAGCAAGTTCCTCAGTCTGGCATACCAGGCCATATGCTGGATTTCAGACCCACAAGCTATTTTTTCCCCATGTTTTCCTGCCAAAGAGGGAAGCTTCCTACAGATTTCCTCCATGTCCCTATATGTAAAGGTAGGGAACATGTCTCAAAGACACACATTTAAACTGACCTGTCATGCAGCAGAGGCTTCCCAAATAGGGTCCCACAATCCTAAAGCCTGCACTAAAAATAGAAAGCTGAAGTCAGTCCTGTCAGGCTTCAAGGATGCCTCGCACATAACCTTTCCCAGAACCTTTAACAAGGATAAAAACCTCCAGCATATGGCAGAAGCATAAAGAGCAGAAATTTGAAGAAACATTCAACTGTCCCATGTCCACTGGGAATATGGGGAATGTCAACCTCTCCAAAGCTCCCCTTTGTCTACTTCATTGTGAGACAGAAAAAAGGAAAAAAACCAAAAAAAACCAAAAAAAAAACACAACTCAAGACAGCCCAGTAAAGGCAGCATAGGACAAGAGAGATTTCTTCTGCAAAGCTGACCAGAATCTCTGATGGAGAAGGAATTTTGCCCTATGTCACCAGGTAAAGCAGTGTCTAGGATTTTCCCAGGCCATTGCATCAACTCCAAGAGACATAGAATCACAGCAGTTAGGGCTGGAAAGGACCATAAGATCATCCAGTTCCAGCACCCCTGCCATGGGCAAGGACAACTCACATTAAACCATGTCACCCAAGGCTCTGTCCAATTCCTGGCCTGGAGGACTGCCAGGGATGAAGCATTCACAGCTTCCCTGGGCAACCCATTCCAGTGCCTCACCGCCCTTACATTAAAGAATTTCCTCCTTATATCCAATCTAAACTTCCCCTGTTTAAGTTTGAACCCATTACCCCTTGTCCTATCACTACAGTCCCT
>JAOEHY010020039.1:0-12154 GCA_025447955.1 Psilopsiagon aurifrons
GGCCACAAGTCAAAAACACAGCACTGCACCAGCTACTGAGAAGGAGAAAAATGACTGCTACTGCTGAACCCAGGACACTCAGAATACGAAGTGTCAGTTTTCTGAATTTCCTTTCAGTATTAGTAACTAGGCATAACAACCCTTACGAAATAAGAAGGGTAGTTGACACAACTGGAATGTTTAACACATGCTCAGCTAGGACTAAATGGTAAACACCTTTGCACAAGCCTTTCAGTTCTGTTTTACATAGTAAGATCACTGCAGCATAAAGTAATGGATGTGCTAACCTGTGAAAGGTCCCATGCTCTGAATGCCCTCATGGAATATAGGATGATTTACACAAATAATGCAGTCTAGCTTTTAAATACTCCTTGCTTTCTTGATGGTGCCTCAAACTGACGTATACGTTCACTAACAGGCTATCTGCTTCTTTCTGAAGAATCTGCCTTTCAGTATAATATCAATTCTGTGTTGTCAGTCTTATCCTTAGAATGCTATATCTTTTCCTTAGTTGGTCATAAACCCCGTGAATCTTCTACCACATATTAAATAGGTCATTCTGTGTAATTTTGATACCTTCAATCAGTTTGAAAGGGGATGAAGGGAGATGCTTAAAGTTCATTTCCATCTTCCTGTTTAAAAAAAACACCAGTGTCTCGCATCTTACTGTGTGAGTGATAGAGAATTGACAGAAAGAGATCTGAATCAATATGCAGGGAAAGAAAATATTTTCCCTCAGACACTGTTACAGAAAAAAGAAATTCCCTCCCCCCTCTCAGATCTTTCAAATTTAATATTCTTTGGCTCTCTACCCATTGTTTTTCAGTGAATTGTCTAACAAAACTTGTTTTTAAACTGTAGCTGTCCTTTAAGGTAGCGTGTATACTTTGAGACAATCCCTCTAGTTACATAATAATGTTAGATACTTAGAATGAAATGCTTTTGTAAATGTAATAAGTGAAAGCTTCTCATACCTACTCAGAAACTATTGGTGTATTTATTCATGTGTTCTCTGCAGGAAATGGAGACTACTATAGTAGCGGAAATGATCTGAATAATTTTACTAATGTCCAACCTGGTGAGATGAAGAAGATGGCAGATGATGGAGCGGCATTACTCAAGTAGAACATCTTGATTTCATATATATATGTTACCATAATGTGTAAAACATAATTTGGGGGCTTTGTTAGAAAACATGGCAGCAGGGACACAGTTATGCTATGATACATCCATTTAGATGACTCTAAGGGCTTGCCATGTGCGTAAACAAAAGGAGCATATGGGAGAATTAGTATTAATTGTATTAATAAATAAGGAAATGAGATGAATATTGGAAACTTTTAAGTATGATGATGCTAAAGACTCAATTTTATTTTTTAGCCCCCAATATATATTCAGATAGAATGACAAAAGCATAATTTTGACTGCATAGTTTGTACGCCACAATGAAAAATTTGCGGGGCTTTTCTTTTTTTGTTACTATGCAGTGGTGTCTATGCTAGCATGTCATGCCAAAACACCTTCAGTGTCAGACTATGAATAGAGACTGAGTGTAATGAGCTTGTTCCATCTTTGAGTCTGGATCTACCTGTTAAAGTACTGTATTTTCTGTGGCCAAGGAAATTGGGGGCATCACTTCATGCAGAGACTGAGATGCTTTTTTGGGACAAATACGTTCATTTCTTCCCTATTTAACCAGATTTTGTCTTCTCTTTTACTTCTTTATGTGATGATTACATCTGAGACATGCTTGCAAGCTGTATTGCTTCCTCAAGCACTTGCAGTTGATGGAAAATCTAAAACACACAAAAAGCAACAATGGTTTTGATTTATTTTTTAAGGATGAACTGCAAGCAAAGTACTCAGTTTTGCAGTTTTTGCTTAGGTTTTGCCAGCTGTCTGTGGATCACAGTTGCCCCTACAAAGTGGTAGCAATGCAGCCTGAATCTGCTGCAAAGATGTTATTCATGGCATCTGCCAAGTGTTCCAGCCTGCAGTGTTTTGTAGGGTGTTAAGCACAATGCATAGTCTCACGTGTACTTTATGGTCTTTTATCTTGCTCTTGTGAGAAGACTATTTGCGACACTGTTACTATTGCACAAGCAGGGTGCTTTATTACAAGTGATGCCAGGGAAGTGGAGTTTTACTACACTGTTAACTTTTCAAAAGTGCTATATTTTGAGAATGTGTTTTGCACTTCTTGACAAGTGAAACAAAATAGTTTCTCAAATCCATGCAGAGCAGCATGAGGCAATTCTGTGTTGTGGTAGCATCAAAATTTTGGTGCCTGCTGGGGCTTCACTGTAAAGCAGTCTGTGATGGCAATGGATTTCCCATGGGTGGGGTTAAGATGGATGTATAATCAGATGAATAAATGAGTCAAAAGGCTTGTTAGTGACTTGTATTTAGTGACTGTAGCTGAAGAGGACAGTACTTTCATAACTTGATGGCAGGGACTAGGAGAGTTGTGCTGACATGTATGTGTTTGATCCTTAGTTGGTAAGGAAATGCAGGTATTTCAGATCTTATCTTGTCAGAATTCATTTGGAAAAGGGTCAGAAACATGCTGCATAGAACATAGCTCGTGGGTTTTGTTATGCAGCATCTAGTCAGATGTTTTGAAAGTTGTTTATAATGATGAAAGACAAGGATGTCTCTTTCCTTTGCTTTAGAGAATTCGTGGGTCAATTTATTGATTTTCCAAAGCCACTGATTGCAGTGATAAATGGCCCAGCTATTGGAATCACTGTAACGGTCCTTGGATTGTGTGATGTTATTTACGCTTCTGACAGGGTAAGTACATTACGTAGGTGATCCCAAGGCAGTCTTTACAACTCTTTCTGTAACTAAGATTGTTTAGCTTGGGTTAATCTCACAGAAAAGAGCACACAGGTGTAAAGGATTTTTATATCGTGCCGAGGAACACCTATATTAATTACTAGCATTGGGGTGCATCAGCCAGTGGTTTACAAGCATGGAATTTCCCTGCTGTAGTTATGGTTATCAAGTTACTGACTCCACGTTTGAATCTCTTTACTGTGTTAGTGAGTACAGTAAAGAATAGCTGATGTGAAATGATGGTTGTAAGACCCCTTTCAAGTGTGAGATTACTATGGAAGTGCAGTAACTGGCATTTTGTCTAATCTTAATTCTAAGGTAAGTTTAGAAAAGCTTTGGTTTATTCAACTCAAGATTCTTTTTAAAGTAATTTGCCAAATGCATAACCAAAAGCTGTATTAAGGCATAGCACAGAATCCCATTATACGACTTATTTTTTATGTTCTCTGCTGTTCATTTATATAAAGTTATTAAACAGATAAACTTAACGCAAGGTCTTAATTCTAGGCAAGCTGCCTCTTTCAGGAGTGCCTGTAATGGGTGGTATCTTGACTCCTGCTTCAGCACTGTGGCAGATTTTTCCTTGAAATCCCTGCTGGATTGGGTTTGTCTCTATGAGACTAAAGACAGTTGAGTTGTAAGGGACTAACTCCTCCTGTTTGCACCATTACAGGATCAGCTGGGACCCTATCACTCCTCAGATAAGCTTGTATAATGTGCATGATTTATTTGGTCTGCTTCGGTTCCTGGATCTTTTACTAGGAGATTGAGTTCTCCCTCTTCCTCCCCTCCCATCTGATCTTTTTTTTTTTTTTTTTGGCTGCAGGGTGAACCTATTGTTTCTGAATTTAAAGAACAGACAATTTTCATTCTCCTTTACAACAGCTGTAAGCGTGCTTAGCCATCAGTGTACTTAGACTGTTAGGTACGCCTCAGGTTTACACCCGCTCTCAGTCTTTTCTTTTTCTTTTCTTTTTCTTTTCTTTTTTTCCCTGACCTAAACAGCTGCAATTCATTTGGTTTTTCCTCATGTGACCTGCAGTCACATTCCTCTGGCCTCCTTCCGGTTGTTCTTTAAGCACAGTGCTACAAACTGGATGCATCACTCCGGCATCTTTCTGATGCGAAGTAGAGCAGAACCCTTCCACGTTCTGCCAGCTGTATTATTGTTTTGACATCCCACAATGTTATTTGATTTATATACTTGTCATCAACTCTACTACCCAGATCCCTTACTTTAGAGTTGCCAATTAAACATTTGTTCATGTCATATATCACATACTTGCTATATGCTATCATGGGTAAATGCATCTTATTTTTGCCTTGTTTTGCTATTTTTTTGTTTGTTTTTACTTTCTGCATGCTTATTAGTTTCATTCTTAGCTGTCTGACACAGTTTTTGCTTTTTCCTGCCTGCAGTAGGACAGATTTTATTTGTGCCCTTAGTTACAGTTCTGTGGGGATTTCTGCAGGGTCTGACTTAGCCTTTTGCTTAGGTTAATCTTCTTGAGAACTTTACTGTTAACTTCAAGTTTATTGAAACCTTCTGTCATTGTTTAAGCCCAGCTGGTAACTCAGAACTACGCAGCTGCTCGCTCGCTCCCCTGTCATTCAGTTCATATTTTTAAATTAAAATTAAAGAAATAAAGACAAGCATTTCCTTGCTTAATGTTGATATGAGTTGTCAGAACAACGTTCTGTAGTTTGGTGCTGACTTGCAATTAGGAGTCTGTTTTGTGTGATCCCATGCTGCATTTCTGCCACAGGTTCTTCTTAAATTTGCATCGCATTTGAGGAAAAGAGATTCAGTGACTTGAATTTTTCAGGAGTAGAATAAATGTAGTGTTACTTCAGAAAGCAAAATGCTTTTTAGGTCATTTGAGCTATGTATTTAACTTTCCAAATTTTGCACATGCAAATTAGTTTCTCTGAGCACTGTATTCAAATAAGGTAACTTCATCAGTTATTATGGGAAGGGAACTGAATCATAGATACAAGGTCAGATTGTGGGTACATTGAGAGGATGAAGCAGTGTTAGTGGATGGTGTTTAAAGCCTGTTGTGTTAACAGTTCAGATGTATTTCTGGTAAACTCCATCGCAGTAGAAGCTTTACAATGAAAACTACATCCTACTACTTTAGTCTTATGCTCTGTTGTGAGGCTTGATTTGGTTTGTTCTTTTGTTTTGTTTTGCCAGGCTACATTTCACAGCCCGTTTAGTCAACTTGGACAGAGCCCAGAAGGATGTTCCTCTTACCTGTTTCCAAAAATCATGGGCTTCGCTAAGGTAAGCATGTCTGCACTCAGTGTGGGGTCATCTGACCTTTGTATGTTGGTATCCTCCAACTGTAAGAGCAAGTGGAGTCACAGCAAGAGTCTTCAGAGAAAGCTCCTGTTTGCAGCTTTTGAACCAAAGATCAAGAAATGTGGTGACAGTGTCAGCACAGGCACTATAACAGAGCAGTGACTGCTTTGAAAGCCATACTGTGAAAGAGGCTAAGGTTTTCTTTCTCATGGCTTCCTTCACCTTCTTGAGACAATTTCTGTATGGCGAAAGGTTGTATCTTTTTTCCAGCAATGGGATGGAATGATGTAAAAAAGAAAGTAAGTGCTCTTGTAAGAAATGTCTGGGTAGAGTGCCTTTCTCAGGCAAGGGAGCAAGTATTGTAGGGCTTCTGCCAATCATGTGGGAAACTTGTATTCAACCATTCCTCCAACTGTGAATGTGAAGCAATCCACTTATGTATTTACTTCCAGATCTCTTATATTTTCTAATGTGTTCTAAAATATATTGGTCTTCTGTCCATATTCTTTATCTGCTCTGTCTACTCCAGAAACAATTAAATTACTAAATTATAGTAACTACAAAAAGTGCTGGCTGGGGTTAAACTCCAACACAACTAAATTACACACAGCCACTTGCCCATTTCCCACTCTGGGTGGGATGGGGAGAAGAAATGGAAGAAGATAAAACCTGGGGATTGAGATAAGAGCAGTTTAATAATTTAAGTAAAATATAATAGTAAAAGAAATAACAATAGTCATAGGGACTAAAAAAGAGAGAAGGAGTAAAACTGGAAACACAAGTGATGCACAATACAATTGCTCACCAACTGCTGACCAATGCCTTATCTTGTCTTGAGAAAGGTAAAGGGGTACAAACTGAAACACAGAAAACTTCGTCTGAACATTGAGAAATACCTTTATAGTGATGGTAATGACAAATGGGAACAAGTTGTGCAGAGATGCTATGAAGTCTTCATGCTTGGGGAAGTGTACTTATCCTAGGGGAGGTGTCCTAGGTGTCCTTGAGGACACTTGAAACCTGACAGGACACAGCCGTGAGCAGCCTCCTCCAGCCTCCTCCTCCCTGAAGAGGGCATTTGAACTAAACAGTATGTGGATATCCCTTCTAACCTCATCTATATTCTGTGCTCTTTTCAGAGGGCAGATATTAACAAGCAAGAGTTAAATAAATGTGACTTGGAAGCTTGTACTTTTTCTGTCAGGTGACTCAAGTCCTGTGTCTCATTGAAACAATCTTTCTGCTTTTCTTTATATAGGCAAATGAATTTTTGCTTTTCAATAAAAAGCTGACTGCAGCAGAAGCCTGTGCCCAGGGACTTGTGACTGAAGTCTTCCCCGAGAGCACTTTTCAGAAGGAAGTTTGGGCAAGATTAGAAGCTTATGCAAACCTCCCCAAAAATGTCAGTATTTTAAATTTTCTTCCATCTTGTAAGCCTCTAGCATTCCCAGTCCTCCTGCCAAACTTAATCTTGTTTCTTGCTCACTTTCACTTTGTCCTTAATTTAAATAACAAGGCTCAATATATTTTCCTTTAAGCACAGGTCTGTACCTCTGCTACTGGGAAGCAAATACCTCTCTTCTATCCTGGCTGAATCTAAGACAGTGCACTGTATACAGTGGCTGAAAAGCCTTGGAAATTAATCAATTAATCCACCTGCAGTCTCTGTGTGCACACCTTGGATGCCTCCTCTGAAATATTTATTTTGGCAGTGATTTAGTTTTAAGAGCCTGACTACTGGGTCTACAACATTAATTGCACTCTGTGCTCTGTGAGTGACAAGATGATGCTGTGTGGCTTTACTTTTTGCTGAATTCATTCTGCTCACTAGTTTAGGTTTTGCAAAACTATATGAGTCACAATGTATTACTTTGCATTGTACAAGAGGAGACACTCATGCCAGCTGCTGATAAAGTAGGTTGCATTTGGCACTGCAAATAGTTGAGCAGGTTTCACTTCTTATGCCCATCTCTCCTGAGCATGGACTGCTGTTTCCTTTCCCTGAACTACCTTCACCTTATTACCAGTCTTGGTGATCAAATGCAATAATTACTTCTGACAAAAAGGTGACAAAAGGCAGTGTTAATACAATGTAGTTTGAGTTCCTAAGTGTTTATTGTTCCATTTTATGAAACAGTACAGGAAACAGAACTTCCTAATTTTCATGTTTTTCTCCTCTAGTCCTTGGCAGTGTCAAAGCAACTGTTGCGAAGTATTGAAAAGGAGAAGCTCCATGCAGTCAACAGTAAAGAGTGTGAAGTCCTGAAGGAGAGATGGTTATCTGATGAATGCATAAATGCTATTGTCAGCTTCTTTCAGAAGAAAGCAAAACTCTAATCTTCACCAGTTAAAGTAATTCACCTTCTGGCAGTGGCTTAATCTGCCCTTACCGTTAATAAACTTTCTCTTCAAATAATTATTCTTCTACCTTTTGATGTGGTATATATCTGAGTACTGGGCTAAAACACAATGTTATGTGTCTTGGATCCATTATGGATATTCAGGTTGGGGTAAAAAAGGTTCATTACCTTATAGGCAGCAGTGATATTTCTAAATAATACTAAAGCAGATTGCTTTCCAAAAGAAGCAGGAGATGCAATTGCATTGTATTTTGATAGTTCTTCAGTACTTGTCTTATTAGTGATTCTTTTTATTCATCTATGGGGAAGGAAATACTATATTAATGAAGAAATAAATAGAAGTATTCAATTGCTGTTGTGCTGATTCTTACTGCCTCTGTTAAACGTCCTCAGTGAAAGGGAAAGTAGTTCCTCAGGGTATATTGATTTAATAGTCTTACAAAACTATTCACTTGTCTGACCTGGAGATTCTCAAAGATGTTTGTTGTGATTTTTATGGTTCTAAACGTAACTATGCTTTTCCACTAATGGCTTCAGTTTGCCCCCAAAAAATCCCACCAAGGATAGTATGACCTTTTGCTACAGCGATTTTGGATTTAAATTAACAAAATTGTTATTTTTGAAGAGGAAAATTTCTCCACTGTGGCTGTCCTCTGGTAGCAGGTGCACCAGGCACTGCAGAGGACAGGGGCAGGCTCCTGAAGCTCATGCCAACAAAAGGAAATCATGGAGAAACAGCAGTTACTTGTCAAGAAAATGTCCTTTCAATGACAAGGAGCTGAAAATTGTGAAGAAAAAAAAATCCCTCTTGTTATTTCAGTACTCTAGACTCTGTTCTCAAGCACATTAATGGGGAGGAACACAAAAGGGAGCACAGGGAGGCATGTATATAGCAGCAGAGATGCACTTGGTGCCTACAGCAATGCAGAGGGATACTGGAATAGGTGCAGCAGAGCTTGAAGTGGATGCTGGTTTCTTGTCTGTGGGTGAGTGCCAGCAGCACCACGATTGGGAGCTGCTGGAGCAGAGCAGCTTCCTGCCAGAGGCAGGCTGCTTTGGGTGCCATCAGTGTGCCTTGGCTGAGACTTGTGGTGCTGTTGCCGGAAAGTCACCTGCACCTGGGCACAGACATGCACATGCACTGCCTCACATTGTAATGAGCAGGTCTTAAAATCCAGACTTTGCCTCCTATGTGGTGCCTAGCCATTGGGATTTAACCACTGAGAAAGTAAAAGAGAAAGGGGTCAGAGCAGAAAGAGAAGCATGGGTGCACATTGCTCAGCTATGATACCAAAGTATTGCATGTATTTAGGGTTCTCCTTTAACCCTCTGTGAGAGTTGATGCTGCCATACATGATTACCAGTGAAAGCAAGCCTGCTGTCACACAGAGAATGGCAAAAGCAGGGAAAACAGAAACGTGGGAGGAGTGGAAAGGTGGAGGGGAGAAGGAAGGTAAGCCTGCCAGAGAGCTCTGAGACCAGTTTTAGATCTAGCTGGTAGGAAAGAGAGGGGGAACAAAATAATGTCGTCTTATGAAATAACATGGAAAAGGGGAGGGCCTGCTTCCAGCAGATGTTAAAGAGCCAAGGGGCAGTGGAGCTCTTCCCTCCCTCTGCTCAGAGAGGGGATGTGGCTCAGGCCCCCAGAGCATGGTGGTGGTAGGAAGGATGGCTCTGTGGGGTGGCTGAGGTTCAGGGGATGGCAGCAGGAGTGACAATGAGAGAAGAAACTCAGGCAGAGATGTAGGTGGGAGAAGAGTGCTGCTGGCAGGCTAGGGAGCTGCAGGGCCACTATGATGCCACAGCCCTGTGTGGCAGCAGCCTCCACCATCCTACCTAGGTGCACTCTGCTATGGATGGGACAGCCATTGGGCAAGAAGCCATGCTGAGGCAGCGGGTTGTCTGGTGGGGCCACACTGCCTCTGGACAGGCATTAGCAGGGCACCCCAAGGTGTGAGGCTCGGTACTGGCTACAAAATGGCGGCAGTTGCGTGAGGTGAGGAGGAGGCCAAGAGCTGTGGCCCTGGCACAGGGAAGAACCTGGGGCAGGGGCAGTGAAGGGGACTGGAGAGTACAAGATAGCTTTGTCTTGTCAAGGCATTTGTGGCTTTCATGTCTCTTTTGTTGGCTGGTTTTTCACACTGCTCACATGTGCCAGAACTGCTTTCTGTGAGGTATTTACAGCACTGTGGTGGTGGCGTAACGGTGGCCATTGATCATATAGCCAGAGTTAAACATTTGGTTAATGTTTCATTAAACAATTAAACATTTGTTCAGTCTTCTTAGAACTCTTTATTAGTGATAACTTTTAATAGATTTAGAAGCACATGAGCTATGTCATCAAGTGTATTTTGTATGCTTTTATGTTTCTAACATTGAATGTACAGCTAAGTTGTAAATATCCCATAAAACTGCTGTGGTAAAGTGCCCCTCCCTTCATATTCCAGCTGAATATGAACACTTCCATGAGCATAATGTAAAAGACTTTGGATCTAAACCTGGACTTCTAAAATTTTTCAAACAAGTTAGAATTTATGATGAAAAACTCTAAACCATGGCCATTCTAAAGAGGTTTTCCGCATGTACAAACTCTCTTAGGTGCTTACGGCCAGACATGCACATGTATAATCTTGTAGAAACTAAAAGAAATACTTCCATTCACAAAGATTTCTTGGAGCTTTAGGTTTCCTCTTTGATTTGCAAGAGAGCAACCTTTAAAATTAACTTTGCATTACCTGTAATAGGTGAAATGTAGTATCAATATGTTTTAGCCCTAAGTAGGTGGAATAGGTAACATGTACAGTTGAAAGCAGGTTTTATAGAGTATTTAACATGATACCACTTTAATTAGTTGCAGTGGGACACACCTGTGGTAGCAGTTCAGCCCCTTGTCACAGAGAAGCTTATGCAGCACAAGATGAAGACTAACAGAACTGGCAGCAAAGCCTGAAGAGCTTTGCAAGGCAATCAGTTTGGGGTTTGCAGAGGGCTAGAGCAAAAATGCTGAGATTACTGCTGTCATATTGTCTGAAATTTGGGGATTGAAATAAATCTGTATGACTGAAAACTCAATAGCAGCTTGTCAGGTAGTACCTATTCTCTGGATCAAAGGGTGGGGGCATTTCTCTTCCAACAGAAAACACCCAGACCCTTTCCAGGCCTTCTCTCATTGCCACCCAAAGTGATTTTGAGAGCTGGTAGGATGCTGATGAGGACCTCATGTCTATTAGTCTGCCACAGGTGGGTACAGGGAAGAAGTGCCATTGAAGGAATGCCTAGCTGCATGCAGAGGGTCAGTCATAGTGCTGCTGCAGAGGGGTTGCAGTGTGGTGTTCGTCCTTGCATGAGTCCTCCTGTCATTCCTCAGGGGTGCCCTGAGCTCTGGACTCTGGGCTGAGATGTTCTTTCTGGGACTTACAAAGTTTACATGCACCTGTATTATGTTAGAGTCATCATGTCCTAAGAATATAAGTAAGGTTTGTAGGAAGATATCCTTTGTTACAGTGGTTACTGGAGTGTGAAAAGATTTGTTTTTTTCCTGGCACATAGTTCTGTCTTCACATGTCCTCAAAACCACACTTCTTTTCTCCAGCTACTGCAGTTTTACAGAAGTTATTTTTCCCTATCTAAAATCCCCATCTTGTTCAAATGCAGACACAACATGTAAGGTACGTTGTTAAAAGCCAAGTTCAGCTCATTGAAGCTATCAGACAGATGACTGCAACAATTTTCTGGGAAAAGATCAAAATAAAAACTAGGTGATAATTTCCGAGAAGTGTTTTCACAAGCGCTATATCCCAAATTGGTTTGTTCTTTTTGCAGAACTCTCAAGACTTTCAGCAGACCTATTGCTGGATTTGAGGTCATCTGAAAATAATTGTAGCACAACTGAGGAGGACTTTATTGGCCAAATAAATTAGGTATCCTGGTTTATTTTATATTCCTTGCACTCATTCTAAAATGTTTCTCATACTTAAACAAACGAAATTATTTTCCTTACTTTAGCTAATTATAAGTATCATTAAAAAAATAATGTTTCATGCCTGGAAAAAGACACATAATTAAAGCAAAATTGCAGTGAGGAGGTAAAATGTTTAAATAATTACATCAACTTAAACTGAGTAGTTAATATCACAGCCATCCAGCCAGGCTGAACAGGTGAGGGCAATGCATGCAAAGACATGTTGGCACTCTAGAATTAAATATCAGCATGTAATTATCAGCTTATATGTTTCATAATTGGAGCACTCAGAGGGCTTTTGTTAATTGATGTAAATTTGTTTTCATTAAAGTTAAGGGAGAGCACTTGTGAGGTAACAAACAGTATGTTCAAGTAAAAGCCTTTAGTCTCTTCTAGAGCATGATATTTTGAACACAGTTACACACCCTGAGGATAAATGTAGGTATTCAAGTACGCAATTAATTAACTCCATTGTTAGTGAGTGCAGTGTCTTCAGCAGATTCTCTGTATACATTGTCTGATGTTGGAAGGCAGACAAAGGGACAGTGAGAATGAAGACCCTGGGCCCACTGTAGGAGAGGATCTGCTTTGAGACCATCTTAGGAACCTGGACGTATACAAGTCCATGGGACCTGATGAAATCCATCCACGGGTCCTGAAGGAGCTGCAAATGAAGTTGCTAAGCCACTG